>JASDQU010407742.1:0-10590 GCA_032191745.1 Picea mariana
GAAAACGCACAGTTGCTAGTAGAGAAACTTGAAGTACAGGAAAGGGTTCACAAATCACTTCACTTTGTGACGGTCATAGAAGTGAAGATGGAAGAATGTCTCCCACAACAGGTGACTCAACTGGAAGAAGTAATCAAGCAACTCCAATAGCGCATCACAGATCTGGAGCTCCACACTGTGCGCGAGACCCCCAAAGAAATAAGATATCTAAGAGAGGCCACTACTCAAAGTGCAGTTGGCCGATTAAAAACCTTTGCCCTAGAATACAAGCAACTGAGCGCTAGAAGCTCCGAGAATTATGAAACCCTCATAGAGAATCCAAAATTCAAGACATTAGAGGCACAGCTCCAAGAAGAAAAGCAACATGAAGACACGCTATAGGCGTAGATAAAGACTTTGACCCTAGTCAAAAGAATGAAGAGGTTCACAGAACAATGCATAGCCCAACAACAGGTACATATGATGCAAATTAAAGTGATGGAAGTTTCCCAAAAACTTCAACCAATCTACGAAAATTCATGCCATATGTTCACTGAACTTAAAAGCCAGGGAGCTGAAATCGAACAGATTGTCATCACCGCAGAATAGTGCCTAGAAGGACCACTCAATGACACAATGATCCAGGAATTCACTGAGCAAGAGGTTGTGTCAAAGTAGCTCGAGCCAATATTGAGGCATTAGAGGCAGAATTGATCCGACCAGAGTGACTTGGGATGAGTCACAGGTGAGTGTTGGGTGCCTGTTGGCCCTTGACCAAGTTTTGAAGAATAATTGGTCATATTTGACCATTTTTGGGACTATGATAGCTTGCCAAATATGGAGCGCAATGTAAAGTGGAAATTAGGGAAACTAGACCTATTTTTGGGTCCCTTTAGGGTTTTGGGTTAATGTAACGGGAAAGGGATGTTGGGCCATGGGTTTACCCACACTTAGGCCCATTTTGTAATCTATAAATAGATACTTAGGCAATGTAAGAAAGAGAGAGTAGTACATCTATGTGATGTATAGCTAAATAGTTAGTGCTAGGACTGGATCTTTGTGATTGGATGTATCTTGTAAATGCTCTGTGCATGATTGTGAAAAGATCAGTGCAAGTTGTTGTAGTTTTTTGATGAAGTGCAAGGAAGAAGGATCTAGCGAGTTGCATAGATCTTTTTTCCTATGCAAAGTAAGGTTCATTGAATATCTGTGTTGTAACTGCTTGACCGAGATAATATAAAGAATAAGACTTTGTGGATGTAGCCCCAGGGTGGGGGTGAACCACAGTAACTATGTGTAGTGTGATCTATGATTTGACCTAATGTGTTTATCTCCTTCTTCGCTAAGTGCTTGATGTGATTAAGTAGATTTAGTTATGCTTTGTGCTTCTGAGAGAGGAATGAATGTTAGATCTGATATATAAGATGCTTAGTGTCTGATCTGGTGAATCCAATCTATCTTGTTGTGTCTAAGTGCTAAGTCCTCTTGAATCTAAGTATATATTGTGATGCTTTGTGCTATCTGTGAAGTGTTCTAAGGGTTGAATATTGATGGATAAACCATGCTAGATAATTGATAAGTGCTATAATCACATATCTGTGTCCCAGCTAAGGTTGCAGACACCTGAGTCCTGCAACCACCCCTACCTCTACCTCAGATGAGACTTCATCTGCTTCGCAGGTGTTGCCAAAAGGGTCGGTAGTTACAGTTTTGTTGGTGGGCTCTTGAGCGTTGAACCCTGGGTTTTCCCTTGTGCCAACACCAAGGAACAATGAATTCATGGTGACTGTATATTTCAAATCGAATTGCAGATTATCCATGGCACATCCCCGCATGTAAGGTACATATGATAAGGGATGCAGGGCATAAATGATTCAAAAACCGTGACTTTGCATTCCCTCGGCCTTCATAATGAGTTGATAATAGTTTATGCACTTGCCAAAAAGACTTCCATTAACTACTTGACTCAACCTGGGGCATCTAGAAGCTACTTCTTAACAAGACCTGAATCTTTGGGAACAAGATACCCATACCATTTACACATGTTTCAACTTTGACATCCTGTCCCTCTTCCAATGGCCAATCGACCACTTGCTGACTTCAACCCCTTCATTGTTACGTACTTGAATTAACATGTTTGGACACATGGGCCATAACCTGACCGGAAACCAACTCTAACTGAAAGAAAAGTGGCAGTGCTAACACACTCCACTGGCATGCCATTAGGTTCCATCTCCTCTAGAAATATCTTTGATTATTTCCTACTAGCACCACATATCACACATGACAATGATACCTTCGACCACTCTTATGATCATTGATTTTTCAAAGACATGGAATGTTGTCTAATATTTTGAGGATACAAACACTTTCATGATTTTAATTACTCTTGATAAATCTAATAAAATTTTTGAATTGTTGTTTAATAGATGCATGGATTTGAACTTGATGTTGATATTTTGGTATCTTTTCATCATTCCCATATCCATGGTTGGATTATAAAAAATGTATACTTGAAGTGAAATATAATATTAGGCTCTACCCTAATATGAATATTCTCTCTAATGGACCATTTCCTACTATACCTACACACTCTAAGGAGACTAGAAGTATACCCACTTCAAGTTCTAATACCGTGAACTTCAACTTGGACAACCTTTTTTCACCATGTTTTCCTTCCTCCAACCCTTTCTAATTGGGTTCATTGTTAAGAACCTTTGTGTTCATCAATGTATAGTTAATGAGAGAGTTTATTCCTATATTATGATGGTTGTTTGGTAGTGTTTGGGGTCTCCCATCCTTGTTACAATGAAACACTATTTTCAAACCTTTGATGATCGACCATGTGAGTCAATAGGAATTGTACATAATCTTCCCATTCAATTAGGTGATTATTTTTTCTTAGTAGATGTAGGTGATAAATCTAATAATATTTTTTAATTGTTGTTAAATAGATGCATGAATTTGAACTAGATATTGATATTTTGGTACCTTTGCATCATTCACTTATCCATGGTTGGATTAGCAAAAGTGTATACTTGAATTGGCATAAATAGTGCATTTGAACTTCTTACCCAACCAATTTTGTCATGTGATCCACCCCATTATATTTCATTTTGTTAGTTCATATTGATTCTTCACCTACTGAATAGTTTGTTGAACCTTGTTTCCTTGGTCCATTCTTAGTGGTTGTTTCCCAAGTCCATTCTCATGTCATATTTTTTTTGGTATTTCATATTTGTCTATACGTCTTCTCAAACACAAAAATGGACCAAGGATATGAGGTTCAACTAACTATCAATATGGTGGCAATCATATGAAATTAGTAGAGGAATACAAGTGGTGTAGACTCAACTTAGTGAGCAAGGTAGGGAGTGGTGGATGTGATTGAATGAATGTTTGAAGGTCCCAACTACATAATGTGGTGTTTGATCCCAAGATAATTTTGACTTGTGGCTCTATTTTTCCTAACTTAGTAGATGATAATGGTTTTTATTGGTGTACTAAAAATCATTGTCATTGTTGTGTAACAGGATCCAAAGGAGGCCATGGAAAAAGGATGTGGACGGCTTAGAACTACTAAATCAAAGAGAAGAAAGTGGGTGGAAGAGGATTTGACAACAGAATCTGTAGATACAATAAAGGTAAGAATACAAAGAAACCTCAACCAAAGGAGGAAGGTATTTATGAATTCACAAATGCTACAATATAGAGGAGATAAACTCAATTGTTTTTTCCATGTAGCCTTTGAGGTCAAAGTTTTTGGTTGAAAATGCACAAGAATGGTGATTAAATGTGATTCTATGAGCAAGGGAAAATTTTGAAAATTAGGATTTCCATGTGGGATAGGGATGTTGGATACTTTTCTTGTTGAAATTTTGGCTCGACGTATATACCTAGGGCTGTAAAATTGTTTTTTTTTCAACTCCAAAACATGATATTTGTTAGGACCCATAAATTTCTGTTTTTCATCACATCTTTTGCATATTCAACGTTATCATCTCTAAGTTAAATGCCTACTATAATGCATGCTAAGACCTTTTTCCCCAGGTATGAATCATTTATCTTGATTTTATATTTCCATTTACTTAGCATGTTTGATTGGTAACGTTCACATGTTTTACCCATAAAATGATTCAACTAATGATCAAAATGAATAGAACAACCAAGTCTTAAAGAATGGTTGTTTTTGTTACACCAACTGTTACAATTATGCGCCAATCTTGGAAGTTGTTAAAGCTATGCGCCAATCTTGGAAACTGTTACACAACTGTTGCAACAGGTTCCATCGATTCTGCTGATACACGATTGTTGTAACAAATGCCACCGATTTTGGAAGCTGATGCACCTACTATTATATGTTTTAACTTGCAATATTAGTTATATATCTTGTATTAATGATATCATACAAACAACTTGAGAATCGGGGATTATCAAGGCTGTTCTGATTTTGTTTTAACTGAATGACTCTGACTTTAAATAGCAGAGATTTTGTAATCAGAGGGACGAATTCAGACTATGATAAAGGGAAGAGAAGTAAATCTTATTGTACACAATATTTTTGGAAAATCAATAGTAGAGTGGATTGAATTTATTTAGCAGACTGTAGCCTATTTCCCTGAGAAGATTCAGTGAGAAGGAAAGGGCCCACCTTCCTCACAGATTCCCCTCTGTTTTGAATTCCAGAATAGTTGTTTTAATGTGAATGGTTTATATGATTAACAATTCTAGAACACAGTTGTTGTTACATTCCAGTTCTTTCCTGTAGATGCACATAAACATGTCTCATGAGAATTAAAAGTCAATTGTTGAACATTGTTGGAGAATTACTTTCCCTTTTTTTTCATTAGATTAGAATCTTGTTTTCAAGTAAAAGAAAATAAAAGTGTGGATTACTTTCTTGCAATAAGTAGATTTCCTTCTGCAATTAGTACATAAATCCTTTCTGCAAAAGTAAAATAGAAAGTTAGATTAGAATAGGTAATACAAAATTATTACACATTCCTTAGTCTAGATTTCAATTTGTGATTTCAATTCTACAGAACTCCAGCTATGTTAGCATAATTGTGTCAGTAATAATTTTTGTTTCTTTTTTTCCCTACTATAATTAGATTAGTGTTGCTTCCATAATCTAGCATAGACTATGCACAATTATCTTGAAATAACAGACTTCCATGGGTTGACAATTTATATTGAACACCTTAATTCTCTATTCATTTAGACAATTAAAGTGCCCAACATTTTAGTGCCATTGTCGGGGAAGATAATTATAGATTTTTGTAAGAACATTAATTTTTTTTTTTTTTCTAAAGCTATGATTAGTCTACATGAATCGAGGAATGCAAGGATGTATTCCCCAAAACACTAACCCTACAGGTACCAGGGGACGTGGAGGAAGAAATCTTACACTGGGAGGAGAAACCATTTCAACATGGGTACAGATGAGGCAACTTTTCCTGAACAAGTACCAAGACTACTGTCGAACAAGGGAACAAAGGGAGGAATCGTTCAAAATGTCTCAGGAGGAGGAAGAGACCCTTGAATATTTTGTTGAACCACTCTAGTATAATCTACAAAGGTCTGGGCATCCAAATGTAAGTAAAGACATTTTAAAAACTATTTTGCTAAAACGAGTTAGAGAAGATTTTTTAGATATACTGAATATGCTTGGCAAAGGAGATATATCTAAAGAATCCTATGAGGACATTGTAGACCTATGTAAAAGATGTTCTCAAGGATCTATAAAGAATAGGTCAGCTACCAAGGATACCACTTTTTCAAGGGTACAAAAATCAGCCAATGGAGGAGCAACAAGAGCAGAAATAGGTAATCTGTTAGAAAATTTCAAAACAGAGATGATTCACTCTTTTTCTTCACAAATTGACACCTTGCAGATCAAGTAGAAACAAGCAGAATCAGAGAAAGCATTGTGCATTTTCTGTCTGAAATGCAAGAAGAAACATCCACCAAGGGAGTTCCCATTGAACAGTGTCCAGGTATGTCTTATTTGTGAATTAGATCATGCTACTGACCAATGTCCCTATCTACCAGGAGTAAAAGAATCAATGAAGGAAACTAATGAGGAAGAAGAGGCTTCCTATCTAATTACACAAAGGAGACAATGGCAGCCAATAAGTCAAGGTACGAACTCTCAATTCTCTCCTACAACACTTAATTATTGGAAAAATCAACCACTATATGGCCAGACGAATTCTCCCCCTCCACATCAAATGTCAACCCCTTAACAAGATCCCAATGCATGGTTACCTATGCCTCAGTAGCAGAATCACCATGGAAAATGGAACCCATATTGGAGAGGCCCTCAACAACACCTCAGTTATTAGAACCATCACCAGTCGAACCCTTATCAACAACAGTTCCAACCCTAGTACCAGCAGAAACAACTACAGTTACTCCCAAATGCCCCACTAAAAAATACTCTATTATGACCTCAGATGCCTGTGCAACCTAAACCAAACCAAAATAATAAGGTAGTTCATAACATAGACATACAGAATGTGCCAACCCTGTCTATTACTCCCATTCCTTGTGATGAAATCAAATTAAGATCAAGGAGAATAGTCGAGCCAATAATTGAAGATGCTCCATCTTCAGAGTCAGATAAGGAATCAGGGGAAATACCATCTGCTGATACAAAAGAAATTGTCCAACCTATAATAGAGTACAGACCCACTATTCCCTGATAGGCTGACGATTACCAAACTTGTGGAATTACCATATTTCAATCTCTTAGGAGAATTGAAAAATATGCACGCTAATATTCCACTATTGCAAGCCATCAAAGATGTCCCTATTTATGCCAAGATCGTAAGAGATATCTGTATAAAAAGACCTGGATGAAAACCTAGGGATCCCCTCACCATGCATGTGGTGGGGGATTTATCTGAACTAATGTTAGGAAAATCCCCACGTCCTAAGTATGGCGACCCAGGAAACCCTACAGTCACTGTCAAAATTGGACATACATCTATCCCCCATGCATTAATCGACTTAGGGGCGGAAATTTACATCATGCCAATAGAAACTAAAAAATTGTTGCAACTCAGAACACAAGTCTAACCTACTCCTACTTTTCTTGAATTAGTTGATCGTTCTACCATCAGACCAGAAGAAGTAATAGATGATTTAGTCATTTCTGTGGATTCATGGGAGTATCCTACTGATTTTGTTATGTTGAAACCCAAAATTCATCTGGGGAGGCACCCTCTAATTCTTGTAAGACCATGGTTAGCTACAAATGATGATTTCATTGGTTGTTGATTTGGTTCCATGACCATCTCTGATGGTTATAACAAAAAAAACTGGACTCTGTATCATCATGCTACACCTAGGGCGGAACCTAAAAATTATTTATGGATGGACACTGAGGATGAAAATGATCTGCCTGTGCTAACTATAGGAAAAGACCTGAGTTTCAAGGATGATACGGAGGATGAATTAATCAACTTGTTTATCTATGACTCCTCTACTATTACACGGAACATGCACCATCGTTTGATTAGATTCATCGACCCTTTCATCTAGGAAGATATAAGCTCATAAATGTTCTCAAAAACCACTAACAATCAAAATGATTCAGCTGCAACAACAAACGTTGTAACAATAGATGATGAAATAGATGGATTCTTTCCTAAAGTCAGTTCTAAGAGCATTTCTATAGAAATTGAACCTGGGAAAACCTTGAACATCAATCTGGATTTATCCACTATTGAAACTCGTTGATTGATGAAATTACTGATTGAACATAAAGAAGCATTTGCCTAGGATTAAATGGATACAAAAGTTATTTCCTCTGAACTATGTACCCACCATATATACCTTAAGGAATATTTTTTTCCCATTTTCCAACCCCAAAGGAGGATGAATCCAAACCTTAAAGAAATTGTTAAAGAAGAACTCCAGAAACTTCTCAATACCAATTTCATTTACCCTATATCATACAGTGAGTGGGTCTCACCTTTGGTTATTGTTCCTAAAAAGAATGGAAAATGGAGAGTTTGTGTAGACTATAGAGCCCTAAATAAGGCAATGCAGAAGGATCACTTCCCTCTTCCATTTATTGATCAGGTTTTAGACAATCTAGCTGGGAAAAAGTTTTTCTCTTTCTTAGATGGATTTAGTGGCTATAATCAGATAAAAAATTATCCACAGGACCAAGATAAAACCACTTTTACCAGCCCTTGGGGTACATTTTCTTACAATGTTCTCCCATTCAGCTTATGTAATGCACCAACCACCTTCCAGAGAGCTGTAATTGGTATTTTTTTTTATATGGTCAATGACTATATGGAGATATTCATGGATGAGTTTACCCCTTATGGCATTGATTTTGATGAAGCCTTGACTAATCTGGAAAAAATTCTTAAAATATGTATACAGTCTCATCTTTCTTTAAGTACAGAAAAGTGCCATATGCTGATGAGAGAGGGCATAGTGCTGGGACACTTCATTTCTTATGCAGGAATCCAGGTAGATGCCAAAATCCAGGTAATTTTGGATATTCCAACTCCGTCAACTCAGAAAGAGATCAAATTTTTTTTAGGGCATGCTGGTTATTACAGGAGATTCATTAAACACTTTTCCAAACTGGCTCCCCCATTATTTTTTCTATTAACAAAAGATGTTGACTTCCATTGGATTGACAACTCTGAATTGTCTTTTACAGATCTAAAACATAAATTGTCCACAACTCCCATTTTGAGAGGGCCCAATTGGGCTCTTCCATTTCACATTTCTTCAAATGCCTATGATACTGCAATCGGTGCAGTACTAGGGAAACATAAAGAAAAAGAGCCTTATTCTATCTACTATTTCCACAAAAACATGGCTCCTGCTGAATTAAATTATACAGTTACTGAAAGAGAATTCTTAGCAGTAGTTTATGCAATCAATAAATTCAGGCATTATGTCACTGGATATCCTACTTTTATTCATACTGATCATATGACAATTAAATATCTAATGAATAAACCTATTACTGATTCCCGAGTAACCATATGGTTATTACTTCTACAAGAATTTGACATCACTATAGTAGATAGACCTGGAAAAGAAAATGTGGTTGCTAATTTTTTATCAAGATTACATGTAAATGATGATAATTTACTTGTTGATGATTCCTTTCCAGATGAACATTTGTTTGTAGTATTTTCTTACTCACCTTGGTATGTAGACATTGTTAATTATTTGGTTGCGGGGAAGGTACCTCCCATTTATCTTTGTGAGAAAGAAGGAACATTATTCAGAAGAGTGTTTGGTATAGTTGGATAGGAGGATACCTTTTCTACACAGGCCTCGATCAGGAAATCAGGAGATGTATGAGGGATGATGAAGTATATGATCTACTGAAGGCTTTCCATGATGGCCCTTGTAGGGGTCATTTTGCTGATAAAAGGATCGGGCATTAAATTTTAAGGATGGGCTATTTTTGGCCCACCATATTTCAAGATGCCAAGAAATACATTCAAACTTGTGACAATTGCCAATGAATGGGTCAGCCAAATCGTAGGGATGAGATGCCTCTACAGCCTTAGGTAGTGTTAGAACCTTTTGAGATATGGGCCATGGATTTCATAGGGCCCATTAACCCACCTTCTAATAAAAAAGTATATATATTGGTGTGTACAGATTACATGACCAAGTGGGTAGAGGTGAAAGAACTCATTAGAGCCTCAGAAGAATCTGTATTAGCATTTCTTTTCGAAGATATATTTGCTAGGTTTGGAGTTTCTAGAGAATTAATAATTGATAGAGGACCCCCTTTCACATCAAATAAACTTGAAGTCCTACTCAGTAAATATCATTTTTTACATAGAATAGCTTCTCCATACCATCCACAAGGCAATGACCAGGTGGAAAGTACCAACAAAGTTATCAAATCCATTCTTACTAAAACAATGAGAGAACATCGTCAGGATTGGATAGATAGATTGCATGAAGCTCTATGGGCTTATAGAACTACTTGGAGAAACACAACTAGTTTTTATCCTTACAAACTGGTATATGGAAAAAGCCCTGTTTTTCACATTGAATTCGAAATCAAAACCTTAAGAATTGCATCAGCAGTCAACCTTGACTTTACTATTGCACAAAAGTCCAAAATGTAGTAGCTCAATGAGCTTGATGAAAAGCGTTTGGATGTTATTCATCAAACCTCGGTGATTCAACAACATAGAACGAAATGGCATGACCAGGTCATCAAGAAGAAATTATTCCAGAAAGGAGATTGGGCTCTGCTTTATGATTCACGCTTTAAATAATTTCAGGGTAAGTTCCATACACGATGGCTAGGACCTTATGAGGTAGACACTGTGTTTCCCAATGGGACAGTCAGGTTGATCATTATTCATGGATTCGATACACAGTTACATGCAAATGGTCATCGCCTGCACCTGTATCAGTGTCCACTATCCAAGGAAGAATTTAAATCTAAATGTTCAGTCGATACTAGTTATCAATTCTTAAAAGGAATGGAGCTTGTGTTAAGAACCAAACATCAATATAGCATATAAAAACCTCAGGAAAAGTACTCAACGCCTTGAAAAAGAGATAATTTCAGATAATAATCCTCTTCGAGGGGGAAACCTCCTT
>JASDQU010407745.1:0-10590 GCA_032191745.1 Picea mariana
TGTTGGGTGCAGAATGACTAAGGACTTTGGGTCCCATTCTCATGGATTTTAAGGAATTAACCATGCAATTCAACCAGGAGGGCCAACCATATAAGTTCCAAGGCATCATCGTTGGTTCCCCAGAGATCATCAGTTCCCATCGCATGGAAAAGATGCTCAAAAAATGTCATTATGGAATTATTGCCCAACTCCATGCCATACAAGCCACTCAGACACCCTCTGTACTGTAGGACCTCCAATCCATCCTCTCTAAACATCAAGTAGTTTTTTCCACTCCCCAGGGACTCCCTCCTTCCTGTGGTGTTCATGATCATTCCATTCCGCTTGTCCCAGGAAGCCTTCCTCCCAATATCCATCCCTATCGTCATCCCTTTGCCCAAAAAAATGAAATTGAGAAAATTGTTCAAGAATTGCTCAATGCAGGTGTTATCTACCCTCGTGCGAGCCCCTAATCTTCTCTTGTGATCATGGTCCTTAAGAAAGAAGGTTCTTGGCACATGTGTCCTGACTTCCGCGCCCTCAACAAACTCACCATTAAAGAAAAATTTCCCATTCTTGTCATTGATGACCTCTTGGATGAATTGAGTGGCGCCTAGTTCTTTACTAAACTTGATCTTCGTTCCGGCTACCACCAGATCCGTATGAACGAGGCATACATTCCTAAGACTGCATTTAGAACTTATGAGGGCCACTATGATTTTTTGGTCATGCCCTTTGGCTTGTGTAATGCTCCCTCCACTTTCCAAAGCCTCATGAATCATGTCTTCTGTCCTTTTCTCCGTCATTTTGTCTTAGTTTTCTTTGATGATATCCTCATCTATAGAAAAATCTGGACAACCCATCTTGCTCATGTGGATCGAGTTCTCCATCTACTCTCTCAGCACCAATGTTTCCTCAAACAATCTAAATGTTCTTTTGGTGCCTCGAAAGTCGAGTACTTGGGTAATCTTGTTGGCAAGGTCGGTGTCAAGGTGGATCCTAAAAATATTGAAGCTATGCAAGATTGGCCTCACCCAAAGATTCTCAAAATCTTGCGTGGATTTCTTGGTTTAACAGGTTATTATCGCAAGTTTGTTAAGAATTATGGAAAGATTGTAGCACCTCTCACTACTCTCCTTAAAAATAATTCTTTCACTTGGACTCCAGCAGCTGCTCAGGCCTTTCAAACCTTGAAGATGTCCATGTGCACCACTCCAGTCCTGACCCTTCCTGATTTCACAAAGACCTTTGTCCTGGAATGTGATGCTTCCAGAAAAGGAATTGGCCCAGTCCTTATGCAAGAGGGTCAGCCTTTGGCCTTTACCAACAAACAACTGTCAGAGAGACATTTGGGAAAATCAATCTATGAAAAGGAAATGTTGGCTATTCTACATGTTGTGGATCTTTGGTTCCCTTATCTATTGGGGCAATGCTTCCAAATTAAGACAGATCATCAAAGCCTCAAGTATTTTCTGGAACAACGCCTTTCCTCCCCAGAGCAACAAAAATGGGTGACTAAGCTCTTTGGATAGGATTATGAGATCATTTACAAGAAAAGAAAATACAATGTGGTTGCTGATGAACTTTCCAGAAAATATGAAGATGTAGGGTCCCTTTTTTCTCTCTCCTTCATTGTACCAGATTGGCTCCAAGTTGTTCACCAGGAATGGCTACACAATCCCAAAAGTTTTCATCTGATACAACAATTGCAGGCCAATTCTCCAGTCTCCCCAGGATACTCTTGGCTCCATGATGAGCTTCGATACAAAGGTCATTTGTATTTAAGTAAATAGTCAAAACTTAAATCCATGGTACTTTCTGAGCTTCATGCTACACCCATCGCTCGGCACTCTAGGTTTTACCAAAACCTATGATCAGGTCAAACGTTCTTTTTTCTAGGATGGTATGAAACACTACGTTCGCAATTTTGTGGATGCATGTGAGGTTTGTCAATGCAATAAGGGAGAAACCGTCAAATCTCCTGGCACACTACAACCGCTTCCGATTCCACTTGCTATTTGGCGGAATATCTCTATGGATTTTATTGTAGGCTTACCTAAATCAGGAAATAAATCATTCATCATGATGGTAGTTGATCGTATTTCCAAATATGCTCATTTCTGTGCTCTTCAACACCCATTTACAACCTCCACTTTGGCTCAAATTTTCATGGATCGGGTCTTTAAGCTTCATGGCATGCCTCATTCTATTGTTTCTGATCGTGACCCAACTTTCATTAGCAATTTTTGGCAAGAATTGTTCAAGCTACAAGGAACCCAATTGCATCTCAACACAACTTATCATCCCCAGACTGATGGTCAAACTGAAGTTGTCAACAAGTTTTTGGAAACATATTTGAGGTGTTTTGCATTGGAAATGAAAAATCAATGGGCTCAATGGTTACCACTAGCTGAATGGTGGTACAACACTTCTAATTCCCATACAACTACTCGCATGACTCCTTTTCAAGCAATATATGGAAAAAAGCCACCTTTAGTTCTCTCATACTTGCCAAGTGTCTCTAAGGTCTAGAAGGTTGACCAAACGCTTACAGTTTGAGAGGCTATTCTCTGTAACCTCAAAGATAATTTGGTCATGACCCAGAATCGCATGAAGCAACAAGCAGATAAAGGTCGCTCTAAACGTCAATTTGCAGAAGGAGATCATGTGTTTCTTCGACTGCAACTTTACAAGAAAAATTTCCTCAACACTGACCATTGTCAGAAACTTGCACCCAAATTTTATGGTCATTATACCTTTCTCAAGCATGTGGGATAGGTGGCCTATCAGTTATCTTTTCCCAATCATTCTAAGCTCCATCCCATTTTTCATGTTTCATGCTTAAAGAAGGTGATTGGAATTAAGTGCCAAACTCAAAACAACATGCCCGAGTTGGATGAAGAAGGTTCCATTTGGCTACAACCACAAGCATTTTTGGACCAGCGTGAGCGTCGTCTGCGTCAACGAACCATCAAGGAAGTGTTAGTCCAATGGAAAGAAACAACTCTAGCAGATGCCACTTGGGAACCAACTACCATTCTGCATCAATTTACTCATCTCAAGCCTTGAGGACAAGGTTGTTTTTAAGGGGGAGGACATGTTAGGGACCTAACCCCTCACATAGGTAGAATACTATACTTCCATGTAATAAAGGTCAATATTAATAAGGCCTATCAATAAGGAAGAATAAGTCAAATGTAAGAAGACCTAATAGAAGATTCCGCTTCTAGAAGGATCTTCCTCTAGATGGTTCTTTTGATAGACATATTTAGTATAAATAGGAGTCGAGGGTATGAGAAGTATTGTCTTGGATATTATTGTAATAGAGCTCTTCTCTGATGGAGGTTTTCCCATCGAAGAGGAAAGTGAACATCACTCTCAGTAATCAAAGTGCTCTTTCTGGTGTTATTCTGGTATTATTTTGGTATTATTGTGGTGTTGTTCTGGTTATATCGTTGTTTATCTGCCATTTCTAGCTAATTGTTTATGTTTTGCATACTATTTTATATCTGGAATATTACATCGATTTCTTCTTTACCCGTTCTTGTAATTCATGCATACTGTCCACAAAATCATTCGCATCAACACTATTCTTGCCTTCCAAATCCGACAATGCAACCAATTCTACTACACCTTTTGGCAACCATCCATAAACAATATGAAATGGACTCTTTCCCGTAGATCTGTTCACTGAATCATTATATGTGAATTCATCTTGGGCTAATGCCAAATCCCATTGACTAGGATTCTCTCCACTTAAACTTCTCAACAAATTTCCTAGACTCTTGTTCACTACTTCTGTCTGACCATCCATTTGAGGATCATAAGTCGAACTGTATAACAAATATGAGCCTAACTTTTTCCATAGTTTCCTCCAAAAATTCCCAAGAAATCTGGTATCATGATTTGAAGTAACTATGTGGTAATCCATGCAATCTAACCACCTCTTGGAAAAACAATGATGCTACCTCACTAGCATCACTAGTCTTTTGACATGCTATGAAGTGTTCCGTTTTCGAAAATATATCAACAAATACCATTGTTGAATCATGATTTCTTTGAGTCATAAGCAATCCTAAGACAAAATCCATACTAATATCCTCGCAAGGTCTTTTGGGTACTGGCAATGGAGTGTAGAGTCTCGTGTTCTGACTTTTTCCTTTGCTAGTTGACATATCTTGTAACCTTCCACCAACTTTTAAACATCCTTGTTAAATCTGGGCCAAAAGTACCTCTCCTTCACCAAGGATACGGTTTTATAAACATCAAAATGTCCTCCTAAACCACCACTATGCAATTCTTTAGTGAGATTCATTCGTATAGAACTTATGGGAATACACAACTGCTGATTTTTAAACAAAAACCCCTCATGGATATGCTAGTCCAGATATGGTGTTCCGTCTAAACTCCAAGGCTCCTTACATGCCTTCCAAGCTTCTGAGAAATATGCATATTCTTCATACAATGTCTTTAGATAGTTCAGGCTTACCACTTCTATCGACATGGTATTGAGTAATGTTGACCTCTGAATTAATGCATCGACCACCTTATTCAACTTCCCAAACCTGTGTTTCAACACAAAATAATAAATTTGCAAGAATTCTACCCATTTAGTATGCTTTTGATTTAACATACCTTGGTTGCTAAGGTATTGTAGAGCTTTGTGATCCGTGAGCAAGACAAACTCCTTCGGCAGTAGATAATGTCTCCATTTCCTCAAAGCTTACAGAATAGCATAAAATTATTGATCATAAACAAAGTACTTCTTTCTGGACTCGTTCAACTTCTCACTAGAAAATGCAATGGGTGTGCCCTCTTGACTTATCATTGCTCCAATTGTTGTTCTACTAGCGTCACAATCAACCTGAAACACTTTATTAAAATCTGGTAATGCTAATACTGGCTATATTGTTACTCTCTTCTTCAATTCTTCCAATGACTTCTCTGCTGCTGCAGTCCACTGAAACACTCCCTTCTTCATACATTTTGTAAGAGGCACACATATTTGGCTAAAGTTCCTAATGAATTTCCGGTAAAATCCTGCCAATTCATGTAAACTCCTCACATCGAATGTGTATCTTGGTGTTGGCCATTCAAGGATAGCCTTCACTCTCTCAGGATCCATTTTTAGTCCTTCCTTTGAAACCACAAAACCTAGGTACACTAACTCTCATTGCATGAATGTACACTTCTTCAGGTTTATCAATAATTTCTCTTCCTTCAAGCGCTATATTATTTCTCTCACATGCTCAACATGCTTTGTTCTACTCCTACTAAAAATTAGTATATCATCCAAATATACAACCACAAACTTACCCAAAAATGGGTTCAAGACTTCGTTCATCAATCTCATGAATGTGTTGGGCACATTAGTTAATCCAAATGGCATTACCAACCATTCAAACAGTCCATATTTCGTCTTGAATGTTGTCTTCCATTCGTCACCTTCGCTAATTCGAATCTAGTGATAACCACTCTTCAAATCAATTTTTGAAAAATATTTTGAACCACTCAAACAGTCCATTAGATCATCCATTCTTGGAAGTGGAAATCTATACTTGATAGTGATTTTTTTTATAGCACGTGAGTCAGTACACATTCTCCAGTCACTTGTTTTCTTGGGTGTCAATACTACTGGTACTGCACAAGGACTTAGGATTTCTCTGATCAGTCCTCTATCAAGCATCTCCTGCACTTGCCGATTCACCTCTTCACTCTCTATTGGAGTCATCATGTAAGTTGTTTTATTAGGTAAACTCGATTCTTGCATTAAATCAATTTGATGAGAAATACTTCTCACTGGAGGCAATCCCTTTGGCATATCATTAGCAATAATCTCCTTAAATTCATCCAACAACAAATTTATTTCTGTAGATACAACATTTGGATCCTCTACACTTTTCACTTCTTTCAGAATCATTGCTAAACAAAATGTTGATTGTCTTTCTTCCTGTAAAAATTCTTTAGAAAAACATAACATGATTCTATTGTTACTCGTGTTTATATCAGTACAATTTCTTGCTACTGCTACTGTATCCTCCAACATTGGTGTTAATTTATATCGTTGTCCATCTTTCTTGAACTCATATTTGTTTTCCTTACCATCATGGTGAACTTATCGATCAAATAACCATGCTCTTCCCAACAGTATGTGACATGCATCCATCTCAATCACGTCACATAACACCTGCTCTTGAAAACTTCCTATTTGAAAACTCAATAAACATTGTTCAGTCACAGTCATTTGTTGTCCCTTGTTCAACCAAGAAATACGATAAGGGTTTGGATGGTTAAACCTCATCAAGTTTAGTTTGTTCATGACTTCAATGGACACCAAATTCTCTGTACTTCCTCCATCTATAACCAGGTTACAAAAATTTCCTTGAACTTTACATTTTGTTTTAAAAAAATTCTTTCGTTGTTCTAGTTCCTTTGCCTCTTTTTGTTCATATTTAAGCAACACTCTCCGGAAGAACAAATTCTCACTTTGTTCTTCTTGAAGAAAAACCACATTTTCTCCAACTACTGAAGCTTCATCAACCTGTGTGATTTGTGCCCGTGCTTCACCTCTTCTCCCTGAAGTTTGCCTTTCTGGACATTCAGACTTCTTGTGTCCCTCTACACCATAGTGATAACAAGTAATTACATATCTTCTCTTTCCTCTTTCAAATCCTCTGCCTCTACCAGCTCCATTTCCTCCTCTTCCACCTTGACCACTGGCAGGTTCTTCTTCCTTTTCACTGCCATTAGTGGTCCCTACTTTACCTCATCCTTTAAAACCTCTTCCTCTACTTCTAGGTTGTGTTTTCCTCTCAATATTTTCTTCTACCTTCAGGGAAACTTGATAAGCTTCAACAACAATCCGTAAATAGTGTGTTCTCATTTCATCCTGAATTAAATACTTTATCCCATTTACATACCTTGAAACTCGTTGGAATTCTGGTTCTTTGAGGCATGCTCCGAGTGATATCCTAAAGAAATCTTTAGTGTATTCGTGAACAAATGTCTCCCTTTGTCTGAGGTTCCGAACTTGTCAGAACAAATTCTGCTGGTAATCAACAAGAAAAAATTCTCTTTAATCTTGGTAACCATCTTCTTCCAAGTTCTGATTTTCTCCCACTGATTATTCACTCTATCTTTTTGAAACATATCCCACCATAGTGTTGCATGGCCTTTCAGTTTCATAACAACAAATCCTACTCGATTTGGATCTTGAACATTTTTATACTCGAAGTATCTTTCGAGTTCTCCAATCTAGTGAATGAGAACATCATCTCTTAGATTACCATCATAACAGGAAACGTCAACCTTTGCACTACCCTTGTTACTTAAATACGAAATCAGCCTAGCTGTTGGGTCTCTTTCATCATCATCCCATTTGTCTTCGATTTTTTCTTCTGGTTATGAGTATACTTCATCATCTCCATTCCTATGATTTTCCAATTCCTCTATTCTTCTTCTCAAAATTTCCAGTTCTCGATTTCCTTCACCTCTCCTTCATGGTGGAATTCCTCCAAGTTTTAAGTGTCTCACCAACATCCACAAACCTCACACTAGTTCTGTAACCCAACTTGTGTTTCAACACTCTTGCCAAGCAACCACCATGAATAGGTATTTTGTACCCTGTCTCACAAAAGCAGATTAGATGCTAATCCCAGAGCAGAACTGAGCTCTGATACCACATAATGCAGATATATATATGTTGGAACACACAAACAATTACAACACGCACCCTGCTACAAAATACATAGTGGAAATGAAAAACATAAATACTTTTTCTAAATAATAAGGAACTCCACTGGAAACTAAAACACCAGAAAACCCACGAATTTCAATACCATTCGTTTATTAATTCAAAGCAGAGAACAAATTTTCTATATTACATCGAGCCTGGGTTAAAAGACAACCATGAATTGTTGCTTACGTGGTTGAAAACCACTACGAAATCATCTAGAGGGTAATGGCCTGCGTGTATGGGTTGAGATTTTGTTTTTCCCTTTCTGTGTGCTCACCCAACCTGGAATCTTTCTCTCCATTTCACCTTCTATGATTTCCTTAATTCGTGGTTCACCAACCCCTTCAAAACTGCGCTTCATTTCTGTTTAAAACTCCTCCTCGACTTTGAAACTATTTTCCTTCCCTTCAAGAATGAGTTGTTACCCAAACCGTTTCTCTATCTTCTAGACTGCTTCAACTTTCTTTCAGCCTCAGGTCACGCTTTGTCCTTTAGCCACAAGTTCTTTTACCTAACGATAACTGTGACTCATCATGAATGCATACTAGCGTGGCAAAATCAAATGCGTGCGGCCACAATGTTGTAAATGAATAAATATCGTGACACTTATAAAATTTCACTATACGCGTGAGTTTCAGCACGAGTTTCAGCATGACACTTGCAAAATTTCTCTATACGTGGTAGTTTCAGCACAAGTTTCAACATGCCACTTGTAAAATTTCACTATACGTAGCAATTTCAACACGAGTTTCAACACAAGTTTCAGCATGACACATGTAAAATTTCACTATACATGGTAGTTTCAACACATGTTTCAACACGAGTTTCAGCACGAGTTTCAACATAGAAAGAGTAGTTGCAGGAGTAATTAATAGTTCAAATTTACATCAAACTGACTAAATAAAATGTACCACTAACACAATCCTTATTCGACTTATTTGCTATTTGCAAAATGTAAACATTTTTGGGTGATGCAGATTTCCCAAGCCTAAGGATTCTCCTGCATCACCAAAGATTTCTTATCCTCATAGCCATACCATAAGAAGCAATACGATAATTGGTTGATTCTCCCTAGAATTACTTTGGGTACCAAGGAAAAATATGTCTAAATGAATGGAATAACTTCCAACACTGATTTTTATCATCACTAATCGTCCTGCTCGAGATACCATTGATTGTACCAAGAGTGTAGTCTCTTCTCTACTTTGGTAATCAACCAGAACCAATATTTTTTGTTGTAGTTATTTTCCTTTAGAGAAAATACAAGATATTTCATACCTTCATCATTGTCTTTTTCCTCGAGATCAAGGATCCGTGAGATGTGTTGGTTCTACTGACCAGACAATGCCCATGAGTATAGAGAGAATTTCTCCATGTTCACTTGCATGCTAGTTGCAATGCAGAAGGTTTGTACGATATCCTTTAATTGGAAAATATAGGAAAGGTTATCTTCACAAAAGAGGAGAATATCATCAACAAAAAGGAGATGTGATAAAGAACAATTTGAACTAATGTGGATACCTTTCAATTGTGCAGAGGAGATTGCCTTATGGATCAACTTGTTGAGACTTTCTGCTACCAACAGGAAGATAATGTTAAATTTAGAGCTGCGATTAAGTTCTTTTCAATTTACTAGAGAATAATAGCATAAGTAGGATCACTGAAAGAAACACAATCACAGGGTACACAACATTTCATCCTGGGAAACCCTCATGGGGGATAAAATCCAACAAAAACTTCCTCAATAATAGATTTCCAATACAATGCTAAGACTTAGACCAAAACACTAAAGAATATCCAAGACTCAGCATGCGCCTCTCTTCTCCTTCTTGTAATTGCAACTACCTCCAAAATATGCACGCTCGTTGAGTGACTGAGTGAGTAAGTGAATAAGGCGCCATCCTCACTTATTAATACTAGCTGAGGGGGTGCTAGGGTTATGTCTCTTCACCAAGTAAGGCCGAATTCTTCCACTAGTGGTTAAAACCACTTTATTAATCCATAGGGGTTGAATTCTCAAATACCACCATATAAATATGGTTTGACCAATCCACAAAAGGGGATTTGGTCTTATACAAGACCTGACATGATCAATCCACAAAAGGGGATTTGATCTATATAATAATAACTCAATTATAATTAGAATATTATTCCTAGTTACAATATTTCAACACTCCTCCTTAACAAGAAGGGTATTCTACTAACATAACCCAATACAACATCATCAACAACACGAAGCTGATACAACATCATCATCAACAAGAAGCTGATACAACATCATTATCATATGGAAACATAATGAGGCGGGTGCAACAACAACATTTTTTGGTACTTTGACAGACTGTCCTTACCGGACCTTCGGGATCTGCACAGGAATCAAAAGAGTCTCTAGGATATAAAATCCTAACGGAGCTACCATGTGGTACTCTGACAGACTGTCCTTACTGGACCTTCAGGATCTACCCAGGAATAATAAGATTCCCTAGGATATAAAATCCTAATAGAGCTACCACTACTAACCACAACTGGCATATACATGCACAGATACTCTGACAAACCGTCCTTACTGGACCTTCGGGATCTGCCCAGGGATGATCAATCCCCCAGGATATAAAATCCTAACGGAGCTACCCGTTGTTGGCTAGGATACTATAGTATCAACAACATCACTCCCCCTTTTTAGGGAGGTCCTTTCAGACTATACCAAGCTTGTATCAGAAGTATTCAAACTTCACACGAGACAGAGGCTTGGTCAACACATCTGCAACCTTCTCATCTGTGCCAACATATTGGAGCTTTACATCTCCCCTCTGCACCATATCATGAATGTAGTGATATCGGATCTCTATGTTCTTTGATTTATCATGGAGCACAAG
>JASDQU010407746.1:0-10590 GCA_032191745.1 Picea mariana
TAATTGAAAATATATTATTCTTGAGCCCCAAGCTTGGGTGTAAATCTTTGCATACTAATGTATTTTAGTGTATATATCTTCTCCCCTTTTCTTCATCGACTTGCTTATTGAGTTTTCCCTTGGTTGGCATATTTCAACGGAGTCTTCGGTTTACTTAGGATTTATAAACCAGGCTAGTCGTCATACACGGAACTTGGCTTCCTCCACTTGGGTTGTTTACTCACCTGAGGGTCAACTGGTTTCTTCAAGTGACATTTTCCTAGGGCCATCAACGAATAATGTGGTCAAATATAGCTTCATTATATAGCTTTTGTGCGATGCCATTTCACATGGTATTCGTTCTTTAGAAGTTTTCCTAGACTCCTAGTTAGTAGTATGTCAGTAGAACGAAAGCTACCATGTGTGATACCTTACTGTACTCCGATGATTCCTACGGCTATGGATTTTGGAATGACATTTTGATTTTATTACTTATCATCACATACTTAGAAGTTCTAATTATGTATATGATGCATACACTAATTATGTTTTAAATTGGCATTTTTCACATAACTAAAGCAAAGAAAACACATTCACCAATGTACACATTGTAATATAAGTAAAGTTGAAGACCAATGTTTTTTATATTTCATCTCTCCAAAAATATGGTGTTATAGTACAAAATTGGGACTCACACCCTCAAAATACATATACGGATGATCAATACAATAACCATGACATCTATGCCTACGATGTCGGATGTGTGTGATGATAGCATAGTACGAGGTTTATGAGATGTCGAAAGAGTCACACCCAAGCACAGGGCACACCTGTCATCAGTCGCTGCATCGCCTCCAGCAGATCCTCTACCTGAACCATTGAAATTCTTTGCGTCAAACGAGACAAGTTGCCCTGCATGTTTTGAAGCACTCTCTCAGTGTCTCCTCTCGCTGGCTCATCCCCTCGGTGTCTCCGTTGGTGTCATGGGAGTCCATATGGCTGCCATGGACCCAAATATGCGTAACATACATGTTTTAATTAGTACTTTACATCATCCAAAAATATTTTTGATTTCTTTTCAAATACACAAAAAAATGAAATATTCAAAAAACAATTTCATACCTATGTCTCCATGGGCAAAACCTAGTGGTAATGGCATGTCCATATCTCCTCTGAAGTCGATCCCTGTGTATGGGTATTCATCCAGAGATATCACCTGTCTATGCCACCAGAAGAAAAACTCGTCGTTGTAGGGCGTTGGAACCTTTCCACCCCCCAACCACCTCATCACCTCGGTCCACCATGCCATGGCTGGATCGCGAATTCCATGCAAAACAATCTCTACTCTAGGGCCCAAGGATAGAACCCGCTTGAAGAGAAAACCACATAATGTATATGCAAACTTGAAGTTCCTCTTTCTACCTTGTTTGTAGTATGTTACTTGTCTCTTCATGTTGGCCAGCAGTGAGGTGCATTAGTTGTAAACCATGGATCACAAGAACTCCACCAAGTAGAACATAAGTGGCCTTTATTCCAAATGCAACGAGGCAGACCTTGTGATCTGTGTCAACACTAGGACAATGATATTGAGACTCAGGTTGTTGATTGCTCTGATCGGGAGTTGTCTCCCTACCTTCTCGGTCCCTACAACATAATGAGTGGCTATGTAGTCCTCTATATTCATGCCACTCATAGATCCTTGGGATTTGATGTTCACAACCTCACCTTGACGTGACAATCCTATCATAAATTATATGTTCTAGACTTCAATCCTAAATGGTTTCCCATCAAGGTTGAAGGCCTCTGTATCTGGATCCTAGTAGTTCACCAACATCTAGAGCAGTCTCACTTGAACCCTCATGCCTTTAAGAGACAAAAATTTATATATCCCACATCTTCTTAATGCCATTTAGGCCCCTAGATATCTTTCCACTACAACATCAACCTCTTCATGCTCTCTTTCACTCCACTCTAGCACCATCCTGCAAGTTTAAAATCAATTTTTGAGTCAGTACCATTCTAAAAATTCAACTCACGGACTTGTACGCGAGTTGTAGCTCACACAGTCACATATAGGGATTCATGTATGTGGTTTGTTTTGATAACAATCATGTATAGGTATGCGTATACATGACCCGGTGATATACAACCTGCATATTCCCTAGCTTCTAATTGATGCCTTCAAATACTCAAGAATTGGAGCCTAAATGAAAATTTTAAACCAATAGGAACGAAGAGAAGAGAAAGAAGACTTCCGTCACTCATAGCTCTTGCAATCAACACTTCAATATTAGGGGAAATTTGGTCCAAAAGGCACTATTTGGGTAAAAAATACAAATGATATGGTAAATTGGTTATTTTTTTACTATTTATAGAAAAAAATTACCCACTTTACATAGTTTTTGCTAATATTTTGGCCTAGTGGACTAATAATGCAGTGGATGGAGTTGGTTTTTGGTGGTTTATCCATGGATTCTTGTGGTTTCTAGTGTCATGTTGCACGTTCGTAACTTTGGCATGTATTTTCATTGACTAGCATATAGGATAGGTCATCACTCTATTTTTCCCACTTGCATTATCCTATAACTGAAGTTTGTATGCCTTAGGTATGAACCCATTTATTAGCGACAAAAAACCTTCTTTCTACAACTAGAAGTGTTGTTATTGAATGGTAGAGACTTACCAAACATGGGTGCCCTAGTTAGAACCTATGTTCCATTGGTGCCCAGGCAAAGAGTGTTTTTGCGTAGGACCGAGAGTCCCTTATAGCTAATATATGACTTTGCGTTCAAACTTCATTTCTTACTCATAAGCATGTTGACCTATACCTATGGGGACTCCCAACGATTCTAGTTTAAGATCTTTTCTGACTCTCTCAAAAAGATTAAATATTTCTTAGTGAATTTGTCTCTTTCACACTCATAAATTGGATTTGAAAGGACATCTATTTGGTGTACGTTTAACCCTTTTCAAACCAAGTAGACTAAATTTACGAAAAAGGACATTCTTTGGCATTAAGTTGTAATTGCATCTCATTCTCTTGCTTGCAGTATTAAGCCTATTTCTAGTTCTCGATTTTGCATAGTAAGCCTACCACCTCAGCGGTTTGCATCATCAGCCAAGCAAAGCCTTGTTTATATCCTTTTCATCCTGACAACCTATACCCCAAGACGAAACATTTTCCCTAGTGTTCGTATCTTGCATGCACCTCCTTGCATTGAGCATATGTATCTTCCACTGTTGGAACTAGTTTCTTACTCATGACACTTGTTTCCTCCTCTGTATCATAACATTAATTTGACTATGAAAAAACAGAAAAAGATGGGTGGGAAAAGAGTATTATCTTATGTTGTAAGTATTCATGTCACGTTTGAATAGAGCACAAACTTTTGAGTCCACTTGTCATCAAAATTTTGGTTTTAGCATGACCTTAGGAATTTGATCTTGTTACTGAGAGTTTACTCCCCCGACTGGTTACTCTTATAGTCCCTATGTAGAGTTTGATTAGTGTCTCCTGCATCACAAAGTTTCATCATTGATTCTATGCTACCAGAGTCATCCACATGTCTCATGCTCTTGTTCAAAGTATGTCTATCAACCTGTGATGACCATTTCTCATAACTCTTGACTTTGCATGTCGATCATACCCTCAGTGTGTCTCGGAGTTACATGAAGCTGTATTCCTACCATGCACCCTGGTCCTACTTTCCTTATGGGTAGTTAACCTTGAACCCAATAGTCAACATCTCCTCATTGGTACTAGGGGGTTTCCCTTGTGTTTGGCGACAAGATGTCTATTCAAACATTGGGATTAATGAAGTGTCTTGGATTCCATTAGTCTTATTGGTGGTTTCCTCACCTTTGTCGGCCATTTTCCTCATTGGCTTCTATTCAGAGGGTCTTTTTTATACACTTCTTTCATCTGGTGCATGCGGAAGATGCATAGGGTCGTTGGTTCGTGAACATGTTCTTTGTTCGAGTTCCTCCAAATCATCAAGATCCTTCTTTATACCTCATGTTGACACTAGCAAATTTGGGTCATTTTGCGACGGTTGTTTCGACGCTCTTGCAACGTTATGTCATGGAGCTTGAGAGGAATCTTGAGTCTCTCAAACGTCGTATGATAGAATGTGGTGATTTCGATGAACTTGAAATATTGTCGCAAGCACGATGACCATAGGGAACTTCTCACAATTGCGACAAAAAAAGAAATATCGTCGCCAATACGATGATATAGGCAAACTAAGTGAAACCAACTTGTCGTCGCAATGGCGACGACCATTTGTCGTGGTTTATACAACAAATTCATCACAGGATTTTTTACTGTCGTTGAAAGTGCGACAACATTGAATTTTTGTTGTCATCGAAAGTGAAACAACATCGTTTCTTTTTTATATAGAAAATTCGTCGCAGGATTATTATTGTCGTCACAATTGAGATGAAAACCTTTCTTGATTTATATAACAAATTTGTCGCTATATTATTTATTGTCATCGAAATTGAGACGACATATTTTCTTGTTTTATATAGCAAATTCGTCGCAGGAAAATTATTGTCATCGCAAGTGAGACGACAAATTTTCTTGATTTATATAGAAAATTTGTCGCAGGAATTTTTATTGTCGTTGAAATTGAGACGACACCTTTTCTTGTTTTATATAGCAAATTCATTGCAGGAATTTTTATGGTCGTCGAAATTGAGATGAAAATTTATTTAAAATAAAAAATAAAAAAAATGGGCTAATTGTATGCTCTCAATATTGACAGTATATATTCTCTTTATGTATATCTATGTGCATAAGTGTATTTAGTACTAACATAATGTTTTACAAGACAATTCACGAATGCTACATTAACATACATTTTCTATAAGATCCTAAAATATTCATACTCAAGTCTCAAAGGGAAATAAATGTAGAATTCATGAATGCTACATTAACATGCATTTTATATAAGATCCTAAAATGAATACCAGTACCAAAGGGAAATAAATGTAATGAACGTTCACTAAACTACTTCTCTCAACAAAGAACTATGATAACCCTCCAAAGAAACCATATTTCCATATGCATTCAATATGTTGATTAAGTTGATTCCATAAAATTGGTAGCAAGTATCATTAGCATGGAGCTTTCCTATTTCTCATTGCATTGACTACACTTTAGGGCATTAACTTTGTGGTATCTTGTACATGAACCTTGGAGCAATTATGGGATTTTGTCAAATCCTGTAATTTCTGATAAATTTTTAATTTTAATGCTGAAAATGAGAAAATTAAATTCTTAAGCTAAGGAAACTAAGTGAACGAGACCAATTTTCAAGATGGGTTGTTAGCAATGACATATGCAAGTTATCTTTTATTTTTTTCAATATTTTAAATTCACCTAGTTATTTCTAGACCTAAAGTGTTATTAAATCCTCCATAAATAAATGTGGGTCTATTCCAAATCTCATGCAATCTACAAAACATAAAGTATCGAAACCATATGTATGTTGAAACTTAAAATTTTATTAAATTCAATTAAGAGACATGTCAATCCCATGGAGAAAACCATGCCAAATCCTAAAACATGATATGTGAAGGATGATCAACTCAATTGGCACAAAATTTATATGAAATTCATTTAAACTTCACTTCAAATCTAGAAGTCAACACTTAGATATATTTTGATGAAAAAGAGAATGACATATAGTTTTAATACCTATGTGAAAGAATGTCATGTGTCATCTCCTGAAGGTATCACTTGTCTCCTTAACTCTAAATTGATGACATCATCAATGATATGTGGCAATCTATGATTGGTACATGCCTCAACAATATGACTTGATAACATCACCATGATGACGTGGATATATATGAACCTATTGTGCATTACTCTCTAGTAATTGCATGTTTCTAATTAATTTATACAATGTTGATGTCACTATACTATATGGTAGGATCTACTAATCCTACCATGAGTTATATAATGTCAAGTGAAGAGGTGCTCTCATGAGGTGTATTATGAAAAAATACCCTTTTAGTACAACTATTGCCATGTTGTTCATCACACTTTATGTGATTTCCATCACACTTTTAGTACAAATATTGTCATGTTGTTCATCACACTTTATGTGAGTTGACAATTGTTGAAAATCTGAGTCCAAGTTTCCAAATCTCAAAGCATAAACCCTAAGATGATTGAATATAGTATAAGTATATAGAAAATTCTAAGTGTTGACATAACCTAAGTTAACCTCGAGATAAGGTAAACAGTGTAAGTGTCCTTGAGGAAAGACCGAGGAGTATAGCTTGAGTAAGAATAATTTGAGTCATGTATTAAATCAACAAAAATACATCTATTAAATCAGAAAATCTAAAACTGTCCATAATTTTCTGCTAAAATAGGGTATTTTCTTCTAAAGTGGCCCTGTTTGACCAACGTTGACCAGACATTGGGAAAGATCATATCTTAAACCTGATAGATATTCATCAATCTTTGTACATCAACTATCATGACACATGTCTCTGATTTCTCCCAGCTGTCTTGGAAGTACACAAACCTTGGAGCAATTACGAGATTTTGTCAAATCCTTTAATTTCTGATAAATTTTTAATTTTAATGCTGAAAATTCAAAAATTCAATTCTTAATCTAAGGAGTGGTAAATGTATCTTGCATAGGTTGTTTTATGGAAAATGTGCATATGAATCTATGTCTAGGCCTAGAGGGTAACTTCCTTCTAACACTATTATTATGGTTAGATAAATTGCGACATTATTTATGTTGGCCAAATTTATATTGGTTTCTTTCTTGGGAGGATGCACTACATTGGAAAAGAAGCATTGACATTCTAGAGGAGGGAATTGAGTGCTAGAAAATGTAGGGTAGCTTGGTTTCTTTCATGGAGGCATGTATTTAACTTGGGGATGCCTTGGTTGCGATAGTGTTCATGTAACTCGAGTGGAACCAATGGAGCATGTGGCTTAGTAAGTGGAGTGGAACCAATGGAGAATGTAACTTAGGAGGATTGATGGAGTCCTTGGATGCTTGATAACCATTGCATAATCCCATACCTCTTCAATTATTTTTCCATCAAAATAAACCCACAAAAATTTGGAATTGCTTCTTCATACTCCATCGATCATCATGGGGAAATGCAAGGAGGGAAAAAAGGCCCACCATTGGTATGTGAGTAACTTGGTAAAAAATCTGGGGTGACTGGGATGGGCAAGGGAGGGGGTGTCATCATGGACCCTGGAGGAACAATTGAAACTTCTTTTGCATGGGGACTTGTTTTTTCCAACAACGAAACAAAAGCTTATGCACTTTGGAAAGGATTGAAAATTTCTAAGGATTCATGTGCTCAATCATTCGTTGTAGTGAGAGATTCAAATAAAATCATTAACCATATGGAATTCATGTGGGCTAAATAATCTCATTTAAATTCAAGGTTGTTTTCTTTTTGAGCTGACAAAAGAAGAATTATTTGGTCTAGAGGCAAGCAAATACTAGATGGTAGAGTATAGGATATATGTTTATGGAAGGAAACTAAGTGAACGAGACCAATTTTCAAGATGGGTTGTTAGCAATGACATATGCAAGTTATCTTTTATTTGTTTCAATATTTTAAATTTACCTAGTTATTTCTAGACCTAAAGTGTTATTAAATCCTCCATAAATAAATGTGGGTCTATTACAAATCTCATGCAATCTACAAAACATAAAGTATCGAAACCATATGTATGTTGAAACTTAAAATTTTATTAAATTCAATTAAGAGACGTATCAATCCCATGGAAAAAACCATGCCAAATCCTAAAACATGATATGCGAAGGATGATCAACTCAATTGGCACAAAATTTATATGAAATCCATTTAAACTTCACTTCAAATCTAGAAGTCAACACTTAGATATATTTTGATGAAAAAGAGAATGACATATAGTTTTAATACATATGTGCAAGAATGTCATGTGTCATTTCCTAAAGCTATCACTTGTCTACTTAACTCTAAATTGATGACATCATCAATGATATGTGGCAACCTATGATTGGTCCATGCCTCAACAAGATGACTTGATAATATCACCATGATGACGTGGATATATATGAACCTGTTGTGCATTACTCTCTAATAATTGCATGTTTCTAACTAATTTATACAATGTTGATGTCACTATACTATATGGTAGGAGCTTCTAATCCTACCATAAGTTGTATAATGTCAGGCGAAGAGGTGCTCTCACGAGGTGTATTATGAAAATATACTCTTTTAGTACAACTATTGTCATGTTGTTCATCACACTTTATGTGCTTTCCATCACACTTTTAGTACAACTATTGTCATGTTGTTTATCACACTTTATGTGAGTTGACAATTGTTGACAATCCGAGTCCAAGTTTCCAAATCTCAAAGCATAAACCCTAAGATGATTGAATATAGTATAAGTATATAGAAAATTCTAAGTGTTGACATAACCTAAGTTAACCTCGAGATAAGGTAAACAGTGTAAGTGTCCTTGAGGAAAGAATGAGGAGTATATCTTGAGTAAGAATAATTTGAGTCCTGTATTAAATCAACAAAAATACATGTATTAAATAAGAAAATCTAAAATTGTCCATAATTTTCTGCTAAAACAGGGTATTTTCTACTAAAGTGGCCATGTTTGACCAGCATTGACCAGACACCGAGAAAGCTCAGATCTCAAACCTGATAGTTATTCATCCATCCTTGTACATCAAGGATCATGACACATGTCTTTGATTTCTCCTAGCTGTCCTAGAAGTACATGAACCTTGGAGCAATTACGGGATTTTGTCAAATCCTGTAATTTCTGATAAATTTTTAATTTTAATGATGAAAATTCAAAAAATCAATTCTTAAGATAAGGAATGGTAAATATACCTTGCATAGGTTTTTTTATGGAAAATGTGCATATGAATCTATGTCTAGGCCTAGAGGGTAACTTCCTTCTAACATTATTATTATGGTTAGATAAATTGGGACATTATTTATGTTGGCCAAATTTATATTGGTTGCTTTCTTGGGAGGATGCACTACATTGGAAAAGTAGCATTGACATTCTAGAGGAGGGAATTGAGCCCTAGAGCCCTAGAAAACATAGGGTATCTTGGATTCTTTCATGGAGGCATGTATTTGACTTGGGGATGCCTTGGTTGCGATAGTGTTCATGTAACTGGAGTGGAACCAATGGAGCATGTGGCTTAGTAAGTGGAGTGGAACCAATGGAGAATGTAGTTTAGGAGGATTGATGGAGTCCTTGGATGCTTTATAACCATTGCATAAGCCCATACCTCTTCAATTATATTTCCATCAAAATCAACCCACACAAAATTGGAATTACTTCTTCATACTCCAGAGATCATCATGGGGAAATGCAAGGAGGGGAAAAAGGCCCACCATTGGTATGTGAGTAACTTGGTAAAAAATATGGGGTGGATGGGATGGGTAGGGGAGGGGGTGTCATCATGGACCCTAGAGGAACAATTGAAACTTATTTTGCATGGGGACTTGGTGTCTTTTCTAGCAACCAAGCAAAAGCTTATGCACTTTGGAAATCATTGAAAATTTCTAAAGGTTCATGTGCTCAATCGTTGGTTGTAGTGAGAGATTCAAATAAATTCATTAACCATATGGAATTCATTGTGCGCTAAAATAGTCTCATTCAAATTCAAGGTTGTTTTCTTGTTGAGCTGACAAAACAAGAATTATTTGTTCTAGAGGCAAGCAAATACCAGATGGTAGAGTATATGATATATGTTTGTGGAAGGAAACTAAGTGAACAAGACCAATTTTCAAGATGGTTTGTTAGCAATGACATATGCAAGTTATCTTTTATTTTTTTCAATATTTTAAATTCACCTAGTTATTTTTAGACCTAAAGTGTTATTAAATCCTCCATAAATTAATGTGGGTTTATTCCAATGGTCATGCAATCTACAAAACATAAAGTATTGAATCCATATGTAAGTTGAAACTTAAAATTTTATTAAATTCAATTAAGATACCTGTCAATCCCATGGAGAAAACCATGCCAAATCCTAAAACATGATATGTGAAGGATGATCAACTCAACTGGCACAAAATTTATATGAAATCCATTTAAACTTCGCTTCAAATCTAGAAGTCAACGCTTAGATATATTTTGATGAAAAAGAGAATGACATATATTTTTAATACATATGTGCAAGAATGTCATGTGTCATATCCTAAAGGTATTGCTTGTCTCCTTAACTCTAAATTGATGACATCATCAATGATATGTGGCAACCTATGATTGGTCCATGCCACAACAAGATGACTTGATAACATCACCATGATGACGTAGATATATATGAACCTGTTGTGTATTACTCTCTAATAATTGCATGTTTCTAACTAATTTATACAATGTTGATGTCACTATACTATATGGTAGGATCTACTAATCCTACCATGAGTTATATAATGTCAAGAGAAGAGGTGCTCTCATGAGGTATATTATGAAAAAATACCCTTTTAATATATCTATTATCATGTTGTTCATCACACTTTATGTAATTTCCATCACACTTTTAGTACAACTATTTTCATGTTGTTCATCACACTTTATGTGAGTTGACAATTGTT
>JASDQU010407748.1:0-10590 GCA_032191745.1 Picea mariana
ATAATCTCTACCATTAGATCTGCGACCTTATAATGAACGGTCCAGATTTACAATGAAATTACAATATACTTTTATAAGGCAATTTTTGCTTCGGGGGCTCGCTTGCCCCCAGACCCCCCAGTCGGGGGGATAGGCCCCCCGGACCCCGCAGAGGGGGTACCCCCCTCTGCACTCCCCCGCGTCGAAGAGTGTACATACTTCTGGGGTGTAAATACTTCATGGGGAATAAACACGACTGAAAGTAAAAGACCTATAAATCAGGAAGATAATCAGGCTCCACAACCAACACCAACCTAGTAAGAAAGAAACCCAAAATTCTTCAAAAAGAGGAGGAGATAACAACCCTCCTCACCCTAAAATTGATAGTTCTCACAAGCTTCCCGTGGAGAAGAAGAGAAAAAAAATTGTAGGGCAGGCGGAAGAGCCCGAAATTGAGAGTGAGAACATGGAACTTGAGACTGATATGGATAGCGTATTTCGCAACCTTGATTATCCCGAAGACACAATCCAGCATAGTCTCCCAATGGACATAGCTGATACCGAAATTTTTTACAAAGATGAATCCTTCGTATTCTAGAGCATTGTTTTTTATAGCAAGTCTAAAAAATTAATTATTGAAAAGAGAGATGTAAAAAATAAGAAAGGGAAATCTCGTTCAGAGATTAACCTTGTGAACATGCAGTCGTCCGAAATCTCTCGACTTCACAGAGCAGCCAAAGATGCTCTTGATGATTCCATTGGAGGCATTGAGGTCGGGATTGCCAGACTGAAGGACCGAGTCAAGGAATTGCAGGAAGATTTTATTCCTATACCATTGGTTTCTAGTCCTTTGGCAATAACCATGCCTTCCACCCTTGCAACCAAGTTAAAAGGATTCTCTAGCCTCCTCGCATCATGTAGAGGATATGTGGAGAATAATATAGAGAAAAGAATGGAACTAATTACTGAGGCCTGGGAAACATCACAAAGTATGCCTTCCCTTGGAATGAGGGAACATGTTTTGATCGAACATTTGCAAGCAGATTTAAAAAATGAAGAACGTTTCTATTTAGACACGGTCATCCTTTTTGGCACTGATGTCAACAACATGACAGAAACGAGAAGATTACAAGAAGATCTCCCCTCCCAAAACCGAATCACTCAATTAAATGCATGCTGGAAAGAGAAAGTAAAGAACCTGCATCTCATTGTCCAATCATGTGAACAAGCCATATCAAAGAAAGAAAAATTATTCACAAAGTCGACCGAAATAGACTTATCCGGAAGGACCAACGAGGTCCAAGACCCCAACTTAATCGTCAACTCCTTTCCCTTAACTAAGCAACCCTTCGATAAACAAGTTGATATTTTTAAGGTGTTGTCTTTAGAAACATTTTACAACATCCTTGAATATGGTGAAGATGACGTGGACAACTGGCTAGTCGACTATTCAGTACAAAATGAAGAAATTGACCAGGCTCTGCGTAATCTTTATATCGATCTAAGGGAATTAGAAAATGAACTTTTCAACATAAAAATCGGGAATGAGATCAATGTGGCTCCCTTGAGAAGCTACATTGAAGAATGGGTCCAGAGGGCAATGGAGCAAGTCGCCAAAGAAAAGCAACAGGCAGTTGGCACGATTCCTGTAGTCGTCGACGACAGCAATAAAAAGGCATCAATAAGCAAATAACAAAAGGGGTGATATGTACCATCAATATAAGTCTATACTGATCACATCCTGCTTTGTTTATCAATCCAATTATTCCACCTTTTGAAATAGAAATGTCTAGCCAAAGACTGATACCTTCCAATTTCTTCTTTTCAGGTATTGCTCTCTACCGTCGCCCACTTCTTCTTTCCACAATTCTATTTTTTGTACATATTTCTCTTATGGTCCGCGGGAGCCCCAATCTCATTCTATATGACAAACACATTTAAATTTCTAGGAATATGTAATAGACAATATTATTTTTTGATATATTTCAAATAAAACGATTTTTCTCTCTTTTTATATTTATGTGCTCATAAATTTTTATCTTCAACTATAGTGAATGTCAAGAAATTGTGTTTATTTAATTTGAATGTAACTTTATATGTGTCTTCTGTGTTTTATCTTTTTCTCATGCATATCTTTTTCTCCTGCTATGCATATAACTTTATTTGTCCTGACACATATAGAGACACACAAGCCTGATGGTCTATAGAAATTGTACTTAACTCTAACCAGTTGGAGGTATACGGAAATCATTATGAATGAATTTCATAAATACATTGAAGAGATAAAACATGCAAGGTAGGAACGTAAATTTCGAACATAGCAAGTCACACTACTGGAAAGAATGAAAATTTCAAAAATAGCAAAATGGATTATATAGTTTCAAAAACTCAATGGACTCTAGAGGCCACGTGTCATTTCCTGCATGGATACCACATGTGCTTCATGCTGCTTGCCACATCTTCGCTGCAGTTTTCATTTGCCTCCGCTACTTTTTACCCATCCCTGTGCATTTATTCCCAATTCAACCTAGAAAGGACTAGGCTCCCATGCAACACTTGTTAAAGTATACACATTAAATTGCATAAAATTTTGAATAAAATTTACAATGATCAACGAATTACCATTTTGTTATTAACATATATATATATATATATATATATATATATATATATATATATATATATATATATATATAACCTCCTTCTTTTTCATTAAAAGCACAATATTTAAACTAAAAAATCATCAAATAAATTTGAAATATATATATTTCATTTAATTTATTAATTAAATTAATTTTTTTTGTCACCCTAATACATTTTATTAATAAAAAAATATTATTTTTTTCTATTTTATCTTGTATTCTTATTCATATAAAGCATACATATAAAGCCAAAGTATGACATCATAGTGATAAACTTGGAAACAAGTTAGAGTGCAATTTTACATCATTATAGAAATTAAAAAATCAATATGTGAAAATATCAAAATAATATCTAATGTTTAGTTTTTGAAAATAAATTATATATCATTAAATATATTAAAAGTTAAAAAAATTGTTACACATTCCATAATATATAATCTATTCCATATAACTATTAAATATTAAATATTGTATTGCAAAATATATATTACCTTATTAGTACCTACCGTGTAGGGATTATAGTAATTAGTCCCTAGCATGTAGGGCCTATAGTAATTGATTCTCTATTTTAATAGTACTTCGACACATAAACCAATGACATTTAATTGTTTTAAGGTAAAGTTTTAGATAATTTATATATCTAATTTAAAATTTTAGATAGTTTAACTAAAGTTTAAAATTGGAGGTTTTATTTGACCTTTTTTCAAGGCACAATAGAATGATATTTTAGTTTAAAAGGAGATTAGAGCATAAATATGATGAGTAGTTTTTCCCAATTCAAGTAATGTTAGAACTGAGTTTAGCATTACTTCTTGACATTAAATGTCAAGACGTTCTCTCAACGTTAGTCAAGGTTTTTATTCATACAATTTACCAAACAACCAACAACGTTACACTTAATCAAGTTGACACATATGTTAGAATTGTCAATGCAGAAAACACAATTCTCAATGATAATTAACAATCACACACATAAGAAATAGACATAGGGATTTTCACGTGGTTCACCCAAACGTTGGTCTATGTCCACCAAGCATAGGCATCGATTGTCTTATTATTTAGATTATGGAGATTACATCAGATTTGCAAGTCTCTCATACACTCAGTCTCTCACAGTCGTTTTTGCCTCTACGGGCTTACATGTATTTATATACATTTATAAGGAACTGAATAATAAATGCAATCCCTATTCATATTCTAACTTGGTCTATTTGGTTGTAACCAACACAGAATAATATGATCCAAATCTGTTTTTGGTAATTGGTTGTCACCAAATCCCAACAATCTCCACCTTGACAACAATTAACCTGATACCTTGNTGCTCTTTCCTTTTGTTCATCACCTTTTCTGCAAGCCAAGAGAAGCCAAGCACCACTGCAGCTTCTCTAATAAAATTGGTTTCATGATCTCACCTATGTGACTTGCACGGGTTTGGAATTCCCGAGGGGTCACTCCACCTACAACATGTCTTCCACAACTGTGTTGTGAAACATATTTAGTGATAACTCTCCTCCTGTCCAAAACACCTGTAAAATATACATTACAGTTATCAGAGACCATCTTAGTATAACCATTATAGGTGACATTTGTGCTTCTCAAACACTCAAGCACCCATTTCACTGCAACACCTGAATCTATCACATTTCTGACAACATCATTAGCATGTGAAACTTTTGGTCTTAACCATTTCATCGCATACAATAGACCTCCTACTGAACTTACACGAGAAATAACCTTTTCTTCTCTATAGACAGGCCCTATACTTGAACAAAACTTATAATGGAAAGCAAGAAGGATAAAAATTGGTTTTACAATGTTCATTCTGAACTCCAACCATAGCTTACCATTACCATCTCTGTGTACTTCTATGCCCTTAATTTGTTTTGCTGCTCCTTGATCCCTCATCCAAATTGTCCTGTCCATATGAGTCACTTTCTTACTGATTTTATCCATGCTTCGGCTTGCATCGAGCATATCATCAGGAAATAACATCAAGACTGTGAATGTACTATAAACTGTATAGTCATTCCTACCCTTTGATAAATCCTAACTCACTATGAAGGATTCAAACATCTTGTATATTTGCCTGGGTACCGATAGGCCATACAATGAATTACCTAGCATGCAAACGAATTTACTGTTGTGATCTTGAATCAACCCTTTTGGTTGTTCCATACATACAATATCTTTGTCAATGATGACCTTGTGAGAAGTAGGATCCCACACACAACATCCCTTTATACCATCATCCCAATTTGCAGAGATATAAAACAAGCAAGAATTTAGAAACAAAGATTTTAAGTCTGGAAATGATTTACCGCTTACCAGTACCTAAAATTATTTCTTGCTCTTATGACCTTGATGCTTCTACCATAAACAAGAAGATACATCTGTCACTTCAGATGCCACTTCAGTACTCCCTTCCAACTTATAAAGGTTATCAACCTTTGTTTCCTTCATCACTACTAAATTCCCTTTCGACACTATGAGAGCTCCACCTTGACCTGTATACTTATATCCACAAGAATCCAACACTCCTATTGAAATCAAATTTGATTTAAGATCAGGTACATATCTAACATCTGTTAATTCCCTAACAATACCATCAAACACCCTGATTCTAATACTGCCAACCCCAATAGTTTTACATGGAATACCATTTCCCATAAACACTACACCTTCATCAACAGATTGGCAAGAAAAGAACCAATTTCTATGTGAGCACATGTGGTGGGAGGCACCTGAATCTAACTGTCATTCTTCTTGATATTGTAAATTACTAGAAATGGATAAAACGTGATCAATTATACCTGAATTTGTTACCGTCAAATTTGCTTCCTTCGTAGAGTTTTTCCTATGATTCTTTTCTCTTTCAGCAATCTTTCTTGAGATGTCTTGTTTTTCCACAGTGCTAGCATTTTGCTTTACCCTTTCTTTGTCTTGACTTAGATCGGAAAGAACTTCTCTCATTTTGCTCTTTAGTTTGACCTCTGATCAACATCGCCTCTGAAGTTGAGGCTTCTTTACTAGATTTTCTCCTCATATCCTCAGCCAACAAAGCTCCCACAATAGAGTCATAACCTAAAACATCTGCTAAGCTGAAGCTAATAGAGGTGACTAGATTATCCCAAGACTCAGGCAATTAACACAACAGTGTAATAGCCTTATCCTCATCTTCGAATTTAACTTCCATACTAGTCAATTGAACTATAAGGGTATTGAAGGTATTTAAATGGTCATCAACTTTTGTACCTTCTTTCATCTGCAAACTATACAACTGTCTCTTCAAGTAGATTTTGCTTGTCAAGTACTTTGTCATGTATAAACTTTCCAACCTGCTCCATAAGCCTGAAGTTGTATTCTCTCCTACGATATTAAACAGAACCTCATCCGCTAGACATAAACGAATGGTGCTAAGAGCTTTCGCATCCAAATCCTCCCATTCCCATTCTGTCATGGTTGTTGGTTTCTTTGACTTGCCTGCCAATGCTTTTTGCAATCCTTGTTGCACCAGTAAATCCCCCATCTTAAGCTTCTAGAGCTCAAAGTTGTTTTTACCGCTGAACTTTTTAACTTTAAACTTCAAACTCTGTATCTTAGCCATTAGCACAAAAAACTCCCAATATCCACTACTTATAAAAACCCAAGGTCCAAATCACTGCTTATAAAAAACCCTTTTAAATATAGAGAAAATTATAAATAAAATTAAATATGGATCCTTAATATAAAAAAAAAAAAAGTTAAAGAATAATCATCCACTTCATATATTTCATACAACCTTTTATATCCACTTCCCACCTAATCATCCACCTCACATAAAAGGTATTCCTTTAAAATATTATATTAAATTCCAAATATAATAATCATTTTTAAAACATCCTCCATCCTCCACGTGAATTGACAGTTGACTTGTTCACGTTTCTCTTTTTAAAAAAAAATAAAGTTCACGCTTTAATTATCATGTGAATTGAACCTTTTAAAAAGAAATTCAATTTTAAAACCCAAAAAACTTAGTACCTTAAGTTTTTAACAAAAATAAGCCATACGAATATTTGAATTAAGGGAGTCGCCGCACCTCACCCAAAATTCCACAGCGAAAAATTCTACACACTGTTCCCCATACGTAATTGTGGAAATTTCTGGAATTTTTCACGAGCATAACGCCGAGTAATAAGTCTCCGCACCCCCTTACAGAGGAGCGACCTGCGGAAATGTATAAATTTACGCACCCTCACACAGATATCAGTTCTTCCGGCTCCTCCAAGAATTTGAAGTTCCTCCAACCAGCGTGTTAGAATTGTCAATGCGAAAAATACAATTCTCAATGATAATTAACAATCACACACATAATAAATAGATACGGGGATTTTCACGTGGTTCACCTAAACGTTGGGCTACGTCCACTAAGCATAGGCATCGATTGTCTTATTACTCTGATTATGGAGATTACATTCGTTTTTGCCTCTACGAGATTACATGTATTTATATACATTTACAAGACACTGAATAATAAATGCAATCCCTATCCATATTCTAACTTCGTCTATTTGGTTGTAACCAACGCAAAACAATAGGATCCAAATATGTTTTTGGTAATTGGTTGTCACCAAATCCCAACAACATACTCCCTACCCTTGTTCATCTATAAGGGTGCAAAGTGTTCTATGTATATCTTCAATGCTCCTTCCTCTCCCCTATATGTGCCCCGAAAATAGCCCCAACGACTCCTGTAATTGTCCTCGCAAGTTAAAAAGACATGCCACACCATCATTGGATTCCTTATTTGCAACTCCTCTACCTGCAATGATTGATTCCTTAGTTGCAACTCCTCTACCTGCAAGATTGAAAAGAGGAAATCCTCTGATTCTACCAACAATATTGAAAAAAAGCAGAGGAAAGCTTTGAAGCTAGGTGCTTTCAATTGTAGGAGGGTTGGAACACAATCTCAAACATCATTGGAAGATAAAATTAACAACCATTAAAATACAAGGTGAGTAAAATCAACTATATAATGACTGGCGCTTGGATACTATTTTTTTTCCTTCAATTATCATAAATATTCATAAATATTTATAGTAAATTTCTTGCTCGTGAAAAAATGATTACATAGTACTTACCTCATTTTCCCCTTCTTTATTTCTTGATGGAAGACAATATCAACTCACACACATTTTCACACTCTCCTTGAGCAAGCTCTTCCTTTGAACAATCTGCCTTAAGGGAAATCTTCTTTGTTGTTGCACACATATGGACATTGCCACAATTGAACAAGGCCACAAAAAACCTACATCGCCATGCAAATGTGTGACTTCTCTATCCTTTAGAAAAGAACTTGGTCTGTCTCCGAATCTTCTCTATTCTTTAGAAAAGCACTTGGTCTATCTATGAAGCGGGATTAAGCGGGCTATTACCTACCTGTTATGTCTATGAAGCGGGCTATTACCTAGGTGATCCCAACCCCCCTTGCCAGGACCATGTGCTGCTCTTTTCAAGACCGGTCTCTACATGAGCTAGACGAACGAAACGATTACTCGAAGAGCAAGGTAGAATGGGTACTCGAAGAGCAAGGTGCCAAATGAATCTCCCATTAAGCACACAATTGTACTCAGTTTCAAAGTAGTCGAAGTCAGTCATAAGGAAATCATAAGGCAACTAGGCTAACATGCCTAATAGTGGCAGGGCTTACCAAGGGATAGTTCTGAGGGTGCCATCCACAGATACATTGATGCATGCTTTCAAGGAATTTTATTCTACATTTGTTTGTTTTTTATATTTATCCCTCCTAATTATTTAGGATACCTTTGCATTTCTCCTTATTTATTTATAATACCTATGACTTATTTTCTTTTGTTTGTCTCTTGTACATACCATTTTTATTTTCTTAGCCTGATGATTTCATTGTTGGTGGTTGTGGGCGTGGGTGATCCATCCCCCTCACTTTTCAACTTTTCAGGCGTTCTACCCCTGCTCGACCTTCTCCCCCAGCGTACAAAGAACACCTCGACCTCTCTCACATGCTCGGTGCATGTCACCTTGGTAAATAAAGACTCTTCAAATTCTTACTCAACTCCATGTGGCCAAAGAAAGGATTTGAGGAAGTTCAATTTCACGTGTTTCTCCCTGGAGCGAGCAATAAACAATGACACATTTGCGAATCAGCAAAGGTAAAATATAATGAGAAGAGGAAGCAACGAATAATAGAATATATAACTATATGGAAAAATGCAATACAACACAATCAATTTTGGTCTACTCTGCTTTTCTCTACCCACACGATAATTATACTAACATTAGGGTTGTGTTGTCATCCAACGCCATAGAGCACACTGTGAATGCACCATGTTTTCCAAAAACTAGATGATGAAGCTCCTCTTCCTGGCATCAGCATAACTTTTTTAAATGTGTGTATTATGGGTTCCCATTACAAGAACCGTCTGTAGAAGGAGAAGCGCCAGGTTCTCGTCCTGTACGCTCAACAGTACGCACAATATAAATTGATATTTGAGTTATCCCATTATTAAACAAAACAAACCCTCGTTGTACATTTCCCAACACATGTCAAGCATAATTCAATCTTAGCCTTTACCTTAAATCCCTCCATATTCCTACATAGGAGATTAGGACGAAAGGCATGAATTCACAACTACTTTTGAATCAATAGAGATTATTCTGTGATTGAATATGGTGCGTATGATTCAATAACCTTCACATACGATTTTGATTCTTAGCTATGATGTAACCACGTAGCAGCAGAAGAATGAATCCTATAACCCTCAGCCACAGGATTATCTGATTTCATTTTATGCTTATCATTGCACTGCAAAATTTACCTATGGATTCAAATAATCCATAGAAAGCCATGTACGGATTAGTTGATTATCATTGTAGAAATATTCTACTGCTACAACAATAGGAGGCCATACGGAGATTAGTCGATGTTGGTTCTTCTATAACCATTCAATCTGCATGATGGATTCCTCACCCTTGACGGTGATTCAAGAGCGTTGTTGGGCTAAATCTGGAAGGCGTTCCATACCTCAGAGACGTAGTCGGAGGCCTACGAGAAGTGCGATTGTGCCTTTGCTTCATTTCCTCCTACTGCCTTAGGTGCCTTTGCAATTGGTGCTGCTTCCATCACTTAGACTATTTCTTCTCTAGCTCTTGTAAAAATGTTTGCCCTTTCCTTCGCTGTTGGTGGTTCTTAATCTCGACAAAGTGATAGTTATGATTGATTGTTATGGTATCCTGTCATAATACTTTTTGGGACCCACGTAATTAAAAACCTGGAGTAATTACTTGCTCAAGATCCACGCGACTATTTTTCTGGCCTCCTTCGTATAAGAAATGCACAACAAGATGATAAGGATAGTGGTTATTTTCATCCACCTTCAACGCCATATTCTGGCTCTTGTACTCGCAAGGCACCGTGTCAACAGTTCCCCGATAAGGTTTAGATACGTTTGTTTAGAGTTATTAATTAGATGTTAACCCCTTAACTGGGCCGGATGTATAAGAAGCAGATTACGGTAATGCTCAATTTATATTAGATATCTATACGGCCTTAAGAAGATGAGCGCCATTATATTCTAGTGCCGGGATTGAGAATGATCTGTGGGTTACGACAAAATCTGTTTGGTTGTTATGTGTGAGGTCCGTAACCACTATCATTTCCCTTTTCTTCAGGATGAAATAAATTTTTTTTGACAGTAACGAGTAGAGGGATTTGTATTAAAAATGGCAAAGCCACAAATCTGTTACAAAGGCATGGCTGCACAGAGATATTGCCAGCAAAAGAGGAATACAATACTTAAAAACCAGTGGAAATGCTTCCCAAGTCTGTGGAGGAACTGATACTAAATTTATTTAGTGACCTAGCTTCTATACAAAATGCTAGGATGCTTATAGTGCTTCAGACTGGTGCGAATCGGCGCTGTGGACATTACTTCTCAGAGCTGTCTCCCCATTCAAG
>JASDQU010407749.1:0-10449 GCA_032191745.1 Picea mariana
TCTGAGGAGGTTTGTTCCTAACTTTACTGAGGAGGTAAAACTTATAACAGCCATGTTAAGGAAGGGAAATGAAGTAAGGTGGACTTATGAATCGTGAAAGTCCTTTGAGAAAATAAAGAAGGCCTTGACTAAAGCCCCTGTGCTTATCAGTCCCGATTACTCAAAGGATTTCATTATTTTCTCCTTTGCCTCACCTGACACAGTGGCTGCTGTTTTATTACAAACAAACGAGGTTGGGCTAGAGCAGCCTATTGCCTATTTCAGTTGAGCATTGAGGGATGCCGAAGTCAGGTATGACGCTATGGAGAAGCAGGCCTATGCCCTGGTAAAGGCTCTCAAGGCCTTTAGAATCTATGTCCTACAGTAAAAAATCATTGCCTATGTCCCCTCAGCTGCTATTAAAGACATTCTTATTCAACCTAACATAGACGGGAGGAAGAGCAAGTGGATAGCCAAGATTTTGGAATTTGACCTGGAAATAAAACCTACCAAATTGATCAAAGGTCAAGGTTTAGCCAAGTTGTTGGATGAAGCCAATTTCCAATCTTTAGAGGTAAGTTTCATCAACGAATGCTCAAGAACTCAACATGATCGGCTGTCTGGAATAGACCCTCAAAGGGAGCCCCCATTGGCTCGATGTCCCTGGTATAAGGATGTCATATATTTTTTGCAAGAGTTGCGGCCTCTAGATGGCCTGCAAAGAAACAAGGCAAAAGCTCTGAAGCTCAAAAAAGTCAAATACTGCCTTGTCGATCAAGTTTTGTATTGGAAAGACCCCATGGGGTTGCTTTTGAAATGTGTATATTCGCAAGAGGCTGACAAGATCATGGTTGAATTTCACAACAGCCTATGTGGAGGGCATCATTTCTGGAAAACCACAGCCTACAAAATCCTCAGGGCTGGATACTACTGTCCCACCGTGTTCATTGACATCTGTAGAAGGGTCAGAGCCTGCATCAAATGTCAAAGATTTGTACGAAAACAATAGCTCAAGTCCTTGCCGTTAAATCCTGTGGTTGTTTCGGGACCTTTCCAGCAATGGGGTCTAGATTTCATTGGAGAAATTCACCCCGCTTCCAGTGGGTATCACAGATGGATCCTAACTACTATAGATTTCTTTACCAAGTGGATTGAAGCTATCCCCACTAGGAATGCTTCCCACAAGGTAATCATTGGATTCCTGGAAGACCTCGTCACAAGGTTTGGCTGCCCAAGTAAAATTGTCACTGATAATGCAGCCTCCTTCAGGGCTGAGCCGTTAGCACAGTTCTGTGAGTGTTTCAAGATCAAGCTGATTCATTCTACCCCATACTATCCCCAGGGCAATGGTTTAGCAGAGTCCTCCAACAAAAGCCTGATAAGGATCATCAAAAGAATATTGGAGGACAACAAGAATGCCTGGCATTCAAGGTTGAAATTTTCTTTATGGGCCGATCGAGTGACCCCAAAGAGATCTATACGCATCTCCCCTTTCCAATTAGTCTATGGAGCGGAGGCTATTTTTCCTTCTCAACTAGCCATCCCTGTAGCAAAATTCCTCCAGGATCATCAAGAAGAGCCTGATGACATGATCAGGAGGATTCATCAACTAGTGGAAGTTCAGCAGGCTAGAGAACATGCGATGAGCAAGATTCAGGACCGTCAGCAGAAGATCAAGCAGGTTTTTGATAAGAAGGCCAAGAAGGAAGAGTTTCAGATAGGAGACCTGGTACTAAAATGGGATGCTCCTAAATAAGATAAAGGAAAGCATGGAAAATTTGAAGCCCTGTGGATCGGGCCTTTCAAAGTCTCCGAAGTATTCTTGAATAATACCTACAGGTTACGGGATTTGAAAGACCAAGAAGCTTTCAATGGCCCTGTGAATGGGCATTTCCTAAAAAGATTTTTCTCCTGAGCCGCACATGGCTCTTTCGTGGTTGTAAATATTGTTTTTCTTTCCATCTTTAAGTTTTGAATAAATGACTCCATAGCCCAACAACAAGGCACTGGAACTGCAAAATGAGTCCTTAGAGCATCACAGGGATGACTCTATCCCCCATGGAACCTAATGTTAGTAAAAATTCTTGTCCTGGGCACAAGAGTATTTAGGTTTGCAAGTTGCGTGAGAAACGCCCAAGCGCAGCACGCAAAAATCGCGTTTCATGCTTCCAAGCAAGTAAGCGGGTGAAATTATATTGTCAACGGTTCAGATTCATCCATAGGAGCAGATCGACAGTCGACGGGAAATCGCGGTTAGCAGAGTTGCGCCGAGATAGGGTGAAATTATATTGTCAACGGTTCAGATTCATCCATAGGAGCAGATCGACAGTCGACGGGAAATCGCGGTTAGCAGAGTTGCGCCGAGTTGCATGCAGGAAAGAATAGCATCCATCCATCCAAAGGATGCATGGCGCGAGATCTAATCGTGACGACATTTCGGCATTCGGGAGTTCAAAGGGTGAAGGTTCCATATCATTCTACATCTCGAAACCCCAAACCCCGAAAGCACCGAAAGTCGGACCCGCAACATCACGGAGCAGTCTCAGCCGTCCATTCAAAAGGAACACGTGGTGTGTGATTAGGCCCCTTGCCTTTTCGCCCATCGCGACTCCGACACATAAGGAGTAGCTCCTTCATATCCCCGAAACGCGAAGTGCCAGGAGCGTCCAGGACCTAGGCCCACAATATCGCCGAGTGAGTTCAGGACCGTCAGATTTGAGAGGGACTCATGGCGCCAAATTAAGCCATCTTAGTGTTTCTCTCATCGCAATTGTGATGAGCAAGGATCAACCCCTTCCTATTTCACGAATGCCGAAAGCGTCTTTTAGAATAAACACATGGTCACAGCCCGTGGTCACTTGGAAAATAAAAAGAGCTGTAGAAGAGGGGGCCAAAGGCATCGAGTTCAGTCATAGAGAGGGTCATCGCGATCTTCAGGTGTCGACGGATCCGATCTCGATCCTGTTTCTAACTTGGAGTAAATGAAGGAGAGAGGGGGTGGTTGAAACCTCTCCTCACTCATTAAGTGTAAGGTATGGAGGATCTGGCAAGCTGTCTGCCCGAGAAGGTCTTGTGTACCATTTTTTCCAAAGAAGCCATGCCGAAGTCCTTGACTATCCAGAGAAGTCTGCACATGCTAACTCGGCACTTAATGGCTCAGTTACTCCCCTTGCAGGAGCCATGCGCAGTTAAGGTGGCGCCTGGAGAAGAATATCAGTAGGAGTTTGATTGAAGGGACACTATGCCTTAAATGACTGAGCACGCCTCTGTTAGGCGATTTTTTCCTAAGTATATAGACTCAGTCCTTGTATTTTGTAATTATCGATGGTTGAGCGAGGCTCCCGGTTGTAAAACTTTAATGAAGCACTGTTATTTTGGTTATGCATGGACTCTTGAGACTTCTTGCCTTATGAATGTCAGTTTCCTTCATGTCTTTGTTTACACTGTGTTAGAACAGCTCGGAATTAGAGGATCCAGTCGAGTTGTAACTGTTATAGGATGATGTAGGTTGGATCACTGTAATAGTTGCATTGTTTCTAATCAGTTCCTGTGTTTTTCTTTGCACTGAACGACTTGGAGTTGGAGGATTTAATCAAGTCCCCCTTTCATTTTCTCAAAGCCCTGAACCAAGAGGATCTTGCATTCAGAGTTTTTCCTCTACAAACTACTGAAAGGCCTGTTGCCTGAGGTAGTTTGCTCACTCTTCTTACCAAGTCTTCCACCTGCTCATCTTTTAATCAACTCACTGAATGAAGTTAGATCAAGACCTCCTTTGTTCTTTACATACCAGACTCAGTTCCCGAGTTAGAGCGATATCTTCCCGAGTCTCTACCCATTTGATCACCCATTAAAACTATTGTGAAATAAAACTGATGGGCGTTGGGCTCTGCTTCTGCAAGCAATCCAGGAGTGAATTTTGACGCTAACAGAGGGACCTTTATATATAAAATCTCTTACTTATATAAAAAAAAAACAACAACAACATAATACCTATTACAATTAGATCTGAATTGATATGGAAATTGATACATTGCATAAATCATCTTTGTATTTCAAGTAAGTAAAAAAAGCACAGTTATAATTGATACACATATATGCCTATAAAAATGTCTGAATCCTTGAGCATGACATGTTGCAAGATACAAAACTCCTCAATAAAAATTATCATATCTCACTCATATTCTACTCAAATCGTACCTTTCTTCCAATAGGAAGATTCCACCAATAACCATTCTCAACTTTCACCATTATTACTTAAATAAAATTTACAAAATATAATTCCAAATAAAAAATTCAATCTGAGATCCTAAACAAAGGGATCTCATCCTAATTATGAAGTACAAAATTGAGATCAAATCTTCAAGTCAAATTGATGAAGGTGGCACTTTTTTTGAATGGGCGTTTTTTATAAAACCGAATTCTGAAAAATCTGGAAAAATCAGCAAAATATGGAAAAATCACTCTTAAAGTGCCACATGTAGCTCCCAAGTGGTTCATTATTTTGAGAAATGGACCATTTGACACCTAATTTGGCCCATTCCGGAGCTAACCCATGTTTTTTTTTTTGAGATTCAATCCCATTCGCTTGGAAATCATGCTGTAAGATGAACACAAAAACAATCACCTACATAAATTTATGCATTTTTTAATCAAATATTGACCAAATTGTTCTCTTGACCTCCTTGATATATTTGGATATTTGATGATTTGAACAAGTGTAAATGATGATTAGGATAGCCAATGAAGTCATTCCACCCATTTACTATCATGGAATTCCACAAAACCGCACACAATGTGTAAATTTGTATTTAACAATTTCCAAAAGAAGGGTGTTGCTAGAAGCACAACTTTCTTGTAGTGCACATTATCTCACATGCATAACTCATAATTTAAACCAAGATTCCAAATTTTATTTTTTTGCTAATAATGGCTCCAACTATGGATGGTGTCCTGCCTATGAGACACCAAGTGATCAGGATTGTTTTCAAAATGAAATGAAAGCAGAGATATTATAATGAAATAGTCATGAAAATTTCTAAAAACAGAGAAATACAACAATACTTGATTTCTATTAATGGAAGAATTGTAAAGAGACTATAAAAATACAGAGTGCAAGACTCGCTCGAATGGTGGTAGCTTTATCTCCGAGAATAGATGTGACTACTATGCTCATTCACAAGAAGATGATTAGAATGAGGCTCTAAGGCCTTTTTATGATAAACATGAATGCCAAAACTCTAGACATCCAAAAACCTAACTCGAGGAGATGAAACGCCAAAAGTCATGTGGGCCCCGTTTGGTTAATTTATTAGATTAACTTCGCGGGGTCATAACTTTTGCATACGATCTTCGTTTTAGGCACGTGATGGCCCATTGGAAATGTTTTTTCAAGAACTATGCATTACGTAGTCAAAATCTGACTTCGTCTACAGTTTGACTTTGGCGAGCCAACAAAACACTATTTAGGGCCCCAAAATGGTCCTGGAAGTACAACAAGATGTGCTGACATGAAAACATACAAAATAATTCAGTTGGATTAGGTGGGAGGCCACTAGTATCCACCTAGAATATGTGTATGGCTTCAAACAACCCTAGAAGTGTAGAACCCACAATTACAAATAACTACAGAAGAACATGTTGCACTAAAAACTGAAAAGAGGAGCCAGTTGGAACAGGTGGGTAGCCACCAATATCCACCTGCATCAATCCTCTCCCCTTAGGAATAAATGGTCTCCATTGCGTTAAGTGCCTAGGGAAGAGGGGAAATCACTTTCTAAATATGAAGATTGGTGAGTTGTGTGTCTTATTGGAGAAGTTCTTCTTCTTGGCTTGTGGAAGACTGTCGCAAACCTGCTGCTTGAGGGGTTGAATATGTTGCACCATCTTGTTGTCTCTGGTTTGGATGGTGCATTGTGTAGGCACCATTGTAGGTGAAGAAATGATATCTTTTGTCTCTCTGACAATCTGGTTTTGCTGGATAGAAGTTGTTGAGGCTGCAGTGGTTGTAGTGGTATTTTGTGCATCCTTTGAACATAGTGTGAAGAGGATGAATTTTGTACTATGAGATATTACCTTGCGGTGATGTTTTGGTGGAGTAGTAGTTAGAATTGCCTCTGGTATCCTGTAGAGATGACTTACCAAAGTAACAATGGCACTACAGGTTCTAGACTCATAGACAGTATGACATTTCCACATATATGGTTGGCCCAAAACCACATCACAAAATCAAGAGGGGAAATATCACACACTACCTCATCCTTGAAGGGATGGATGCCATAGGATAGGAGACATTGTTGGATGATGCGTAGATCTTGTCCCTGGTGAATCCACCTGATGTTGTATGGTTGCGGGTGTGGTGTTGTCGACAACCCCAACTATTTGAAGATCTTAGTTGAGATGAGGTTCTTCTAGTTGTTGGTATAAACAATGAAATGCAATGGGGTCCCCTTCACCCACATCTGTGAATGGAAAAGGCTCTCGCCCTCTTTAGGATTTACTGGTTCTTTTAACTAAATTGTTGTGGTCGTGACAATAGCAGTGGGGTCTGTTATTACCAGAAGTCACCTCTAGATTGCGGAAGAGGTAAGCCTGATACCCATCAGTTTGTATGTTACAATGAATAATTTAAAGGGGGTCGAATGGGCACAGATTCAGGGTAATATCACTTAAACTCATAAATATGGGCTAGCATGCACACGCAAATGAGGTCTTGATTCAAATTTAGTTAGTAAGTTGTAGTAAGGGTGAGCAGGAGGAATAAATTGAGGAGAAAATGAAAATGTCTTCTTTGGACAACAGGTCTTCCAGCAGCCTAGAGAGGAAAAACTCAGAAAACAAGATCCAAAATTCACTACCACACAGTCATAAACATCCATGTGAATCATTCAATCATGAACATTCAGTATCATACGTAATAAATCATGGAAACAGGAAGCTAACTTTCATCAAACAAGAAATCTTTGATCGAATTAGATAACCAGATAACCATAGTGCTTTATAAAAACTTTACAATCCAGGAGCTCAGCTCAACCATTGACCTCTAATAAAACTCAAAACTACATACATATACTAAAAAAATCACCCAGCAGAGGCGTGCTCGAGCTTCTCGTCCAATGCCATACATCTGTGTCTTCTCATTCAGACTGCGCATGGAGTCTCCTCTGTGGATGCCTTCCCTTGTCAGGTGCAAGCTCTTCTCTTCCATTCATTTTTGGATTTCCATTTATGCAGTGAGACAAGGTTTCAACCACCTCCCTCACTTCCATTAACTACTTTCATCAAGACCAGGACTGGGCATGGATCAACTCTGCACCTAGAAAATGTGGAGGCCTCACCCTACTCTTTTTCCATCTGGATCTTTGCTGGATGAAAATTTTTAAAAACTCAGATTAGTGTGTGACTTAACACAATGTGCCAAACCATCAAATCAGACCCCCGACTTAGGCTAAACTCCATTTGTGGGTTTTCAAGCCCCCTTTTCAAGCATTTTGACCAAGGTGCCACTTCCTTAGGGAAAACAAGCCCCCTAACAATAATATGTGTTAACATTAGGCTCCATGGGGGATAGAGTCCTCCCTGCGAGGCTCTAAGATCTTCAGTAGTTCTAGTCGCCTTCTGCATTGGGCTATGGAGTCTATCTCAAAACATTCTACTGAGGAAATACATGCCAACAAGTAGACTATTCTAAAAATGAAAGCAAAACACATGGGATCCAAAAGGAGCTTATTTATGTACAAACCTAAGCTAACTGTTTTTTACAAAGTGTTAGGTGAAAGAAAACTTCCACCATAGCCATTCAAGTGGATTCCTAACTTGAAACTCACTTACTCTGTCAGTGATTGATAATAGATAATGCAATCGTGACATCAGAACGATTGCATATTTTAGCCTCCCTCCTAGTGCTGAAATCAAGATAAAGTTGGGTGGCTCCAAAATATGAAGGAAATTCAACTCCATGCAATCCCTTATCGACTCATAGAATGAGTGAAAAAATCCATGAAGTTGACAACATAAGGCCTTCTCTGCTTTACAGTTACTCACTCCTAGCTAGATGTCTCTGGTAAGCATAGGTGAGTGAAAGGCTGATGCAGGCCGATGGATCCCAGGTGATGGTTGCTGAATTTTAGGCTCTGGGTAGGATATAAATGGCTCCTTTGGCTCTTACCCTCCTTCTTCATGGCTCTCCCAAGGATCAGAGTCATAATTATCATAAACATGACCCATGGGAAAGCTTTGATCTTGGTCTTCTGCAGGCCCAGAATGGGTGATTTCCATACAATGTTTTTCCTCAATGTATAAAGGAAACAAATCTGTTGCATGATATTAGAAATCCTTCATATCCAACTCAGAATTTGATTCATATATGTCATACACAGCCTGGCTGCTCCCCAAGTCATCAAAATTTGATGCAGGGATCTGTTTCTCTTCATCTGAATATACAGTTATTTCTTCATTTAAATCCAAGACAGTGGGTGCATCAAGGGAAAAATATGCTACCTCTATGGCTATGCAATACTCAACTTCACCATCATGAGGAAGGTGGACAAAAACATCTTCTCCTAGGATTGAAAACCTCTATGTGTCCCCTTCAAACGAGTAGCAAGCACATTCTGCCTTTAGTTTTTCTAATTCTGCAGAAAGTGCTTTTACCTGCTCCACCAATTCACCCAAAGCATCTCCTTCATCTTAAAAACCTTCATCCTCACAACTTCGATCAGACACAACCATATATTGAATACAATCTTTATATTCCTCACAACAATTATGACAGATTAACTCAAAGGAATAAAATTTTTGACAATGCCTATTGAAAGTTGCATGAAATTCTCCCAGGGAGGAGATGCTAGCAGTGGGTAAAGAGAGATACCATTCATGAGCATCTCTTGCTAATGAGAACATGAACATATTAAACAATACATCCTCATGATGTATCTTCCACTGATGCATGAGTTCATGAAACTCATGAAGATGTTGAGCAGGGTTGTCCTCTTTACGCTCTTTAAATATGGGAAAATAATCAACCCACTCGTCTAGAGTAGGAACAACATTAGGAAAACCAGAAACAACAGAAAAATTGAAGGGAGAAAACCTTCGAGCCAAGATTTTGTCCATTTCGAACCAGTGGAGTTGCCAATCAATTCTTTAATCATGGAGTCTCCAGGTTAATGATATGCAGAATGAGTGTGTCTAGTCTTTGTTCACCATCAAAGACTAGATCTGATCATTGTGTTCTATCAAGGAACTTCAGGTGTAGCCAAAAGCATCTACACTGAAACAGTGGAGTCAAGATAGTGGAGTCGCCAGGTGCAAGTGCAATCTTCAATGGTTCTGATATCTAATGCACCCTCAGAATCAAAAGCTCATTGTCGTTCTACCCAGGGAAATGTCTTCAATTCATTCCCTAGCAACGACGCCAGAAATGTTAGCACCAAAAGTCACCTCTGGATTGCGGCAGAGGTAAGCCCAGTACCCATCAATTTGTATGTCACAATGAATAATTTAAAGGGGGTCGAATGGGCACAGACTCAAGATAATATCACTTAACCTCATAAAGTTGGACCACCATGCACATGCAAATGAGGTCTTGATTCGACTTTAGTTAGTAAGTTGTAGTAAGGGTGAGAAGGAGGAATAAATTGAGGATAAAATGAAAAGGTCTTTTCTGGACAACAGGCGTTCCAACAACCTAGAGAGGAAAAACTCAGAAAACAAGATCCTCTTGGGTTCAGAGTTCAGGAGACTGAAAATGCTATAATCGTGTTATAATCCAACATTCATTACCACAGAGTCATAAAAATCCATGTGAATCATTCAATCAAGAACATTGAGTATCAGATGCAATAATGCATGGAAACATGAAGCTAACTTTCATCAAACAAGAAATCTCAGATCGAATTACATAACCAGATAAACAGAGTGCTTTATAAAAACTTTACAATCCAGGAGCTCATCTCAACCATTGACCTCTAATAAAACTCAAAACTACATACATATACTCAAAAAATATCCCAGCAGAGGCGTGCTCGAGCTTCTCGTCCAATGCCATACATTTCTGTCTTCTATGTCAGACTGCGCATGCAGTCTCCTCCGCGCATGCCTTCCTCTGTCAGGTGCAAGCTCTGCTCTGCCAGTCCTTTATGGCTTTCCATTTATGCAGTGAGACAAGGTTTCAACCACATTCCTCACTCCCATTAACTACTTTCATCGGGACCAGGACTGGGCATGGATCAACTCTGCACCTAGAAAATGTGGCGGCCTCACCCTACTCTTTTTCCATCTGGATCTTTGCTGGATAAAAATTTTAAAAAACTCATATCAACGCACGCCTTAACGCAATGCGCCAAACCATCAAATCAGACCCCCAACTTAGGATAAATGCCATTTGTGGGTTTTCAAGCCCCCTTTTCTCGCATTTTGACCAAGGTACCACTTCCTTAGGGAAAACAACCCCGCTTACAATAATATGTGTTA
>JASDQU010407752.1:0-10590 GCA_032191745.1 Picea mariana
GGTAGAAACCACTTGATTACTGGTCATTGATGTAACCGTTAACAAGTGCGAGGGAAATCACCATTGATGTCAATGAATCCCAAGGTACTATAGTACAATCCATCGACTGTGAATAAATGAGTTGATGTTGAACAACCAATGGAATCTTTCGATCAAGAGCCAATGATGTAAACCCATTGTCAAAAGCGAGGAAACTTGCCATTGAGGCATGCAAGCTCCAAGGTACTGAATAATTTCTAAGCCTTGATTCTGGATAATGTGTTGAAGTCGACAGAACAAGACTCGTCACAGGAGGGCCTTGATGTATCCCCCATCAGTGACACGAAATGAGTAACAGAGTTTGAAAGTGAAACAGAGTATGTGGAAATTGGACTTTGGACATAGGGAAGGCTGACACGGAATGAATGGGCAACTGCAGATGGCCGACTCAATAGAAGTTTCAGACAGACTGCTCTTGAACATATGAATGACACGACTAATGATTTGGTAGCATTGACTCAAAGACGACACATGGAACGACCTTGTTATCAAATCGACTGAGAGACAAATGGATTTCCCAAACTGGCTTCAAATGATGAATAGGGGGTGTCATGTTCAAGAGCGGTCTGTCTGAAACTTCTATTGNACTAATGATTTGGTAGCATTGACTCAAAGACGACACATGGAACGACCTTGTTATCAAATCGACTGAGAGACAAATGGATTTCCCAAACTGGCTTCAAATGATGAATAGGGGGTGTCATGTTCAAGAGCGACACTTACTGCCAATTAACACAAAGATAAAACATATCCCTTTCCCAAATTTTCCCCCACCATTTCTGGCAAGTACCTCTTTATTTTTACGCAAGCTTGAAGAGGATCACATATGCTTATTGATATAAGCTCATCCTTCGGATGAGTCCCTCGAAGTATTTTTAACGAACCCTAGGAAGGAGTGGTTCGGTCCCATTACAGGTCTATCAATGTTTGTTTAACGAGTCTAGAGATAGTAAACTCGAAGGTTTTTCAAGATTATAGAGTTTGGAAAAACACTTAAAAGAGAACTCTCTCAGTTCCTTTTTCGTACAATAGTCCAACGAGACCGAAAAAGGGTTAAACTATCGCTCGAAGGACACGTAACTTCAAATACTTTAACGAGCGTGAAAATAGCAAGATCGCTCGGCAATCTTTTCCTATTTCGAGAGTCTGAAAAGAGCTTAAAGAAAACTCCAGGGGAGTTCCTTTTTCGTGTAACCAAAACGAGCCTGGAAAAGAGATAAAACAACGCTCGGTCACGTTCTTATGTTTTTCACAAGCGCAAGGACGGACAAAAGGCGCTCGAGGTTTCAAGCCAAAACCATAGAAAACAATCAAAATCACACCACACCGTAAAATTTTTATCCATAATCATCCGTATTTGTTACCTGCAAGTCATTTGACTCATTTCTATATTAGTAATTAGGGTTAAATAATGAATAAACATAAAAAAAACCACTTTTGTCATAGTAAAAAATAAATAAAATGAATCCATAACACATTTTACCATATCATTTTACCCTTTTACCATTTGAGTTAAAAAAACCTCCATTTTACCTTCTACCTTCAGTGTTGATTTCTGGGAGCTTCGGGCGATCATTCCACAAGCCGTCTGGATCATATTGGTAAGTTCTCCATTCTCTAGCTTTTCATGGTTCAAATTTGTAATTCCATTGGTTAAAAGTCAAGTTTTAAGTCCATTTTTCAAACCCTATGCGTGTAGAGGAATTCTCGCAGGCTGCCCATATGGGGCTTGCGAGAATGCCTCATTCTCGCTGGTGAGCCTAAGGCAGCATGCGAGAAGTTCGCACTGTGTGCCATAGGCCACCTGCGAACAGCGCAAAGTTCAAAATTTTTTGCAACGTTTATCCAAAAGAAAGAATTTTTTCTATGTTTAAGATTATTAACCATCTTCATATGTTTCCCATGCAGGTTTATAGCCATCATCATGGTGCTCGAATGGAGAGAACGGGAACACGAGGATGATAATGCAAACGCCTAAAATCACCCTCCGACCATTGCTTCCCTAAGAGATTGTGGTCTCTTGAAGTATTTCCACATCCCGGGCATGAGAGCCCAAGTTCCATTGCTGGAATACTTAGTCCGGATGTGGGATCCGAACCAACAAGTTTTTAATGTCGGAGCTCACACATTGACTATCGATATTGAGGACATCTATTTCTTGACTGGGTTATCCAGGCGAGGGTCCTATGTCAGTTTGACAAGTAGCCGAAGGGGTGTTTTAAAAATGAGTGAGTATTGCCGTTAGTACTGCGTGCCTGAGGCTGAACGACAGAAAGGGAAAGTGGCCATTTGGGGAGTGAATGATTTGACTCTCCGCACCATTCTCTTCACTATTGCTCGGATGGCGGGAAGTGTTTCTCCGCATATGGCTATGCAAAGCTATTTTCAGTATGCCATCGAGTGTACTGAGCCCTGGATATTCAACTGGGTTGATGCAGTTTTACGTAGTCTCAAGAAACAACTGACCAAATGCAGGAGTGGAGATCTAAAATAGTTCGGATACCGATCATTGTTGGTGTCCTTCTTCTATGAGAGGGTCCCTATGTTTAGGCTTCAGGCTGAGTGGCACTTTCTAGGTCCCAGGGACCCATGGATGTTACGATGGTGTCAACTCATGGCCAGACATGTGGCAGGACCGATCGTCAGGTATGACGATACCTTCTTTGACTGGCTTCATGGCCAGTTGCTGATGGTAGAAGATTATGCATACGCTGGCTTGGATTTCCGTGGCGATCCTGACCTTACACTTCCTGAAGACGCACAATGGGGAGACATCGGTAAGAAGTACACAAATTTTTTAAGTTTTTAAATGTTTTTGGATTTTTAACCATATTTAAATGTTTTTGTTTTTATAGTTTTACCCGAAGACTAACATCAAATTCTTGTTGATAACACAGACGTTGGACCATATCGACCTGCTGACAGTTCTCCTATCCAGAGACGAGGAGAGGCAACAGTAGCAGTTCCACAGTACGCCAAGGATTATCTGATAGTGGAGTAGAACTTAGAGGGTCTGATGGCAGACATTCCAGATATGCCTCTGGAGGAGATTCCACGACGCGATCAGCGTCACACTGTGGGAGTCTCTGCCTCTATGGGTCATTTGCTCCACATAGTTGCTAGGACATTAGTGTGCTATCGTGAACATCATTGATGTCATTATGTAGAAGCAATGGGCTTCAATTTTTGATATTTTTGTCTTCAGACACATTTTGTAAAAACAAACTTTGATCGTTATATATATACACGGCTTCTACTAGCTTACTTTACACTGTGTACATTTTAATGTATTTGATTTATAAATTGTTCAAATGTTTGTCTAACACGTAATTAGCCAAAGCATCGGTTAATGTATTAAGACATCTAGGAATGTGTTGATATTCAATGTAATCAAAATACCGTTCCAAGAGGCGAATCCGCAAATATACTCTTAATAAAGTAGGACTTTGAATAGAGTAGAAATTACTTAGCTATAGCACTACCAGCTGCGAGTCAAGTCGCACAACCAAGCGATGAATTCCAAGAGAGATAGCATCAACCAATAACTCAATAATGGCGCTATACTCTGCGATGTTGTTGGTTGCTCTGTCGAGACATACACCTCGTAAAGATATAAGCTCATTTTTGGGGGCATAGATAGTCCACGTAGCGGAAGCTAGGTTCTGAGTACTATGGCTAGCACCGTTGACGAAGCCAATATAAGGTAGTGAATACTCTGACATCTGGCAATCAAACACAACGTCACGTAAGGGCAGAGACCAGATAACGTCAAAATAAAAACTAAAATAACACACACTCAGTATGATATATAAAATACAAGTACTCATGCACAAATGACTCATGCATAGTACTTCTTTAAGTACAACCCATTTCTGGGTTCATTGAAAGGTACCCCATCATAATCCACTAGCTCATATGCTCCTTTTTCCAAAACTTTGCTAACAATGTAAGGCCCACGCCACATTGGTTTGAATTTCCCAGCTCCTAAGACATATTTATCTTGTTCATATAGAAGAACAAGATCTCCTTCAGAGAAGACATGAGGTTTGACATGCTTGTCATACTGTGCTTTAACACGTTTCTTCTGGGTTTCAATTACAAGAGTAGCATCATGGTGAGTCTCATCTAATTGCATAAAATACAAAAGACGTTCCTCTTCAGCAAAAGTATTAGGTAGGAGCTCTACATCTAGCTTCAAAGACGGTATTTCACATTCTATTGGCAGAATGGCTTCCATGCCATAAACTAATCAAAAAGGCGTAAATCCTGTAGCAGATTTCACAGATGTCCGATATGCCCACAATGCCGAAAAAAACATCGTGTGGGAGCTATTTTTATGGATGCCTATCATTCATCGAATCATAGTTATAAGAACCTTATTGATGGCTTCAACCTGGCCATTAGCCTGTGGATAATAGGGTGTTGAGCTATCATGACGAAGTCCCAACTTCTCTGTGAGTTCAGACATCATATGATTTCTAAAATGACTACCGTGATCGGTAACGATAGCCTGAGGAACACCAAAACGAGTGATGACATGGTTGAAAAGAAATAAGGCTGCAGTCTTCCCAGTATTATCGAATGTCGGCATCGCCTCGGCCCACTTAGTAAAATAATCAACAGCTACGATAATGTAACCATGCCCCCCGATCGAGTGAGGGTGACATGTCATGAAATCAATGCCCCATTTTGCAAAAGGACCTACTGAGACTATAATATAAGGGGAGCAAGATGCGACCGAATCTTCTGATTATAGGTCTGGTAGGCATGACACTTCTGAACAACAGTAATGCAGTCTTTGAACAAAGAAGGCCAAAAGTATCCCACACGTAAGATTTTCTGGGCAGTAGCAAACCCAGACATATGACCACCACATGCTCCTGAATGGCAGTCATTCAAAGATTTCTTAGCTTCTTCAAAAGTCAAAACAACGCTGAAAGACAGAGTTGATGCCTCGATGGTAAAGAGTATCGTCGAGGATAATATAGTGACGTGCTTGATAACGGACGTGACGTCGTTCGACACTAGACAAAGCAGGCCAGAAAGTTTGAGTTTGGAGATATATAAAGATATCTCCGTACCAAATATCGTCGGTACTAATAAGGAAAAGTGATTCATCAGGTAACGAATCAACTGCTACTTTTTCCGTGGCAGTGTGGGGAAAATCACAAATTAACTCAGCGAAAACTAGGGATTTCTTCGACGTGGCGCGATCGAATTCCAAATCAAACTCTTGGAGAATGACAATCCACTTGGAGTACTTTCCCCCCAGCAATTGACGTGTCAATATATGTTGCATGGGGTTACAATGTGAAATCACAGTAGTTTTCCTGGAGAGAATATAATGACGGAAACATTGAACTGCTTGAACAGCAGCCAAGGCCAGCTTTTCAACATGTTGGTATTTAATTTATGTCGAAGTTAGACTCTGACTCAAGTAATATATAACATGTTCATCATGTGCATCATCCTCTTGAACGAGAACCATGCCGATAGTATACTCGGACGCAGCTAGATAAAGAAAGTAATCCCGACTATAATCAGGAGGAAAAAAAAGTGGAGCTTTTGTGAGGGATAATTTCAATGCTTCAAAAGCATCGTTAGCAGCTTTATCCCAAACAAACTCTGAACCTTTATTTAGAAGACATGTGAAACACCGAGTGATCTCAGCGTAATTCGGGATGAAGCGACGAAGAAAGTTTGCTTTCCCCTGCAAACTTTGTAACTGGCGCAAAGAAGAAGGAGGAGGGAGATTAAGAATCGCCTCGACCTTGATAGGATCTACCTGGATCCCATGGCATGAAACAATGAAACCGATGAGATATCCAGATTCTACGCAAAAGACACATTTATGAGGATTCAAGCGAATGCAATAAAATCGAAAATGAACGAAAATTGCTCAAAGATGATTAGGGTGATCGACTCGACGTAAAGAGTGAGCCGGCAAATCGTCCAAATAAGGTTGAACGATATGCTTGATATCGTGAAATGCGTAAGACATAGCACGTTGGAACGTAGCACCTGCATTCTTCAGACCGAAGGGGAGTTTCCTGTAGGCGAAAGTACCCCAAGGACAAATAAAATCCATTTTATGTTGGTCCTCAGGAGCGATATTGATTTGATTATAGCCGAAAAATCCATCCATGAGGGAAAAGATTTCACTGCCGGCACAGTCATCGACGATTTGGTCAACGAAAGGGGTTGGAAAATTGTCCTTTGGACAAGCTTTGTTGATATCCCGATAATCAACACAAACGCGTATACTACCACCCTTTTTATCAATCGGTACTAGGTTAGAAACCCATTCTATCAATGCCACGGGATAAATAAAACCGGCTTTAAGAAGTTTTTCAACTTCAAGTTTAATGGCTTCCGCTTTACGTGGATGGACAGGACGGAGGCGCTGTCAGACTGGTTTAGCTCCGGGGTATGTCTTAATTTCATGAACAATGATAGCAGGGTCAATACCCGACATCTCTTCGTAACTCCAGGCAAAGATATCACGAAATTCTTTAAACAAGGAAGTATAAGTGACAATTTCCTCGGAAGAACACGAAGCTCCAATATGAACGTTCTCGACTATCCCAGGCTTAGCTGAAATATCTATGGGTATCGTGGGTGAAATGTTACTAAGGTTCCATTCTGAAAACACATCTCGTGTAGATTGGGGAACAGTGGAGATAATAACAACGGTCGACGGAGTCGAAATCCGCTGATAATTCTCAAGACTCTGTTGTTCCAGAAATAGTATGGAACGATGATGCCCATCATCCCAAGGGGTGTCTTCCATGACGGAAATTATCATCTCGTCAATGGGAAAGATGACATGGAAAGGATCAGGAGACAACTCATCAAAATAAGAAGTAGTAAGGGTTTCCGATTGAATAGCTTGGTAAGCGGACTCAACCGGACTTAACGGCATGACGTCACCGAAACGAACATGATCTCCAGGATTAGGGACTATCCAAGGGTCAGCAGACACTGGAAGTTCATGAGGTACAGTAGAGATCATATTAATATATGTAACTGACCGGCGTGGAATATCGGGTGGTGGTGGTATGGGGAAAGTACCCATTAACGAGGAATTTTTTAAAAGACCGACTCCAACATTCTCATAACCCGGTGGGGTTTTCACGATGAACGACACGTTGCCAGTGCGAGTATCAGCATTAAAGAAGGAAATTTGATCAACCGTAACCACTTTTCCCTGGTGAGGAAATCGTACGGCACGGAACAGGGTTGACACAAAAGCACGCATAGAATCGACCCAGCTATGACCAAGTAGAAGATTATAATCTAGGGGAGCATCAAAAACTTCCACTTCAACCTGGATGGTCTTACCTTCGAGAGTAACGGGCAACGACGGAAGAAAACTGTATGGCTTAAAGCCAGAGCCATTGAAGGCTCGCAAAGTGTTTTGTGACTTGTTTAACGGGGGATATCCAATGGCTTTCCAACAAGTAAAAGACATTACACACGTAGAGGCCCCCTCATCAATAACAGTCCGACAAATACTCTTGTCGGCGACAATAACTTGTATTTGAAATGCAAGCTATGGGGGTAATCTTGGAATATGGTCTTCCAAGTCAAAGACTATCAAATTTGTATCTGTGGGATCAATGCCACCTATAGCTTTCAACAGAGCCCTTCGCTGTGCAGGAAAAGACTGAAGGACTTCAAGGGCAGACATCGCTGAAGGTGCTTGGACCAGATCTTCGACAATGCTATAGTTCTGGGCCGCATGAGCATGAGGATTGAATGCCAATTTCTTAATGACACCTTTCGGAGGTGGTTGTATAACTGTATCAAGGTTCGGTCTTTCAAGATGAAGAGGACCATTTGTAGGTGGATTCGGTGGAGAGGGTTGTACCAGATCAGGAGGTAAATCATCAACCTTCTCCTTAGAAGGAGTATAGTCTTTAGCTCTAGTGGTAAGTGCAACATTGTCTTTCTTGGAATCACCGGTTCACATCAAAACATAAGATGATGTAGAAGTAGAGGGTTGGTCGTGGATGACCAAGGAAGCCTGTTGTTGAGATGGGAAGGGTTGAGACAAGACTATCGGCGTAGAGGGTTTCGGTGTTCCTTGAAGGAACTTGCTAACCTCGGCACGTCTCGGACAATCCTTCATGTAGTGATTGTCACCACAGATAAGGAAAGGGTAGCGTGGTTTGCGCTTATCCCGGTCTTCAACATGAGGGGATTTGGTTTTCTCATTTGGATTATTGTTTTTACTCTTTTTATTCTTGCCTCTCCCTTTCTTAGATTTGTTCTTACCGGTTGGCGTAGATTGAACAACGTTCACTTCAGAGGTTTTACCAGCGGGAGGAGTAGGAGATGGAGCACTTTGAACATTAGAAGGATTGGATTTTGGGGTTGTAGTTGAAATGGATTGTGAGTGGGTATGAGTGGTCCCAATCACACCATCAGCTGCATGTGAAGCAACTGGAGCAGTAGAAGTGCTGGAAGTACCAGGATGAGGTAAATCATGTAGTAAGGTGTAAAGTGTTCCCGTTTACGAATAAACAAGATCAAGATACTGAGTGCGACTTATAGCCTGCTCTTCTGTAACAACACCACCCATAGCGATGTCTTTACCAATTTCATTCACGAAAGATTTCGTGAACCATTCTGCCAGTAACTGATCAGGGATTTCAAGTTTGATGAGACGTCATCTCCTTCTCCACTCGTGTATATGGTCTGAGATGTGAGTACCTTTCATTTGTTTGAAAGAAGTTAAGATCTCAATGCCAGTATCATAACGGATCGGTAACTGATAATGTGTGAGGAAATCCATAGCTAAGGTGTTGAAATCAGAAAAGAAACCTCGTGGAAACTCAATGTACCACTTCGCAGTCGAACCGGTAAGGGTTCGTTGAAAAAGACGCAGCCGAATGGAGTCATCCATCAATGAGTTGGACGAACAACATAAATGAAAAGTCATGACATGATTGTTGGGGTCCTCTCCTTCCTTACCATCGAATTTCGGAATATCCGATGGGAGTTTAGCAGGAATAGTAGGCCATTGGGGAGAGTGACGAATAGGATCGTTTAAAATCCTAGTCAAATCTGGCAAATCCAAGGTAGCAAGAAAAGGAAACTATCGGTTAACTTGCGGGTACTGATGGCTTTGGCGTGGAAGCCCTGTTGGCAGACCAATAGGAGCATAAGCAGACTGTCTATAGAGGGAAGCTCCTGGTTGGTTCGATGGTGGCTGGATAAGGTAGTAGCCCCAAGGATTGTAACCTTGAGTTTGGGTAGGGACCTGAGTTTGGGAAGTTTGACCTGAACCCCAAATAGGATTAGTCACACCTGGATATSGTTGGCCTACAGGAGGGACTGTTGCTTTCCCCCCAGCAAGAGGTAYGTTYTGTAAAAGTTGTTGCCAATACTGGGCCAACGCAGGAGGTATGTTTTKTCCAAAAGGGGAGGTTGGTCCCCCTACCGTAGGTATAGTTCCACCCGGGAGTTGTATACCAACCGTAGGTTGTGTGGTAACTGTGTTATGTCCTGGAAAAGGAAAAGGAACTATACTACCCTGTCCACCAATAGGAATGTGCAAGTTTGGTGCAACAGTTGGAATAGTGATACTAGTATTAGGATTACTAGTAGGAAACTGAGGAAGTGTTGGTATGAAACCGGGAATAGGATGCCCAGGAAACTGAGGACCACCTGGAGAACCAGCTGGGGTTTGTGGAGGTTTTGGATGGGAAACATTCAACAAAGGATTCAACGCATGGTAACCAGAGGGTAAATTCGGGTTGACCTTAGGAGTTTGCTGGGTATTGATAGGGGCAAGAGTAGTTGCAGGAATCTCGGTTTGGACACTCGTAGTATTCATGAGATGGGCCATCTCGGGAGGAAGAACAAAATGATAAGTGGTAGTCTCTGGTGTAGCCTCTGGTTCAGGAGACACAGGAGGGTTGATTTCATAGACAGGGGGTGACTCAGTACCAAACAGAACTTGTCGGAAATCACTCGACCAAAAAGGATCTTGGCCTACTACATCGTGAGAAGGCCCAGCAGTTGATTCAGAGGATGTAACAATGGTTTCTTCAGAAGGATTTAATCGTCCAACAGGTCGTTCACTGCGATGAATGCGATAGTCCTCTATAGTATTGGTAATTCAAAAATTAGCAAGAGGATCAGTGGGTAATACTTGTGGAGGCAGTGTAAAAATGTCTGGGACTTCACTGATGTCCACGTGTGGTAGAGTAACAAGGGGGATTTCACCCGGATGAGGAGAGTCCTCAGGGGTACCCTCAGGTGTTGTTGTATGCGAAGGTTGAGAAGCTTCTGGATGTTCCAGGGACAAACCTTGCATCCTAAGTGAATGTCACGGGGGAGCAATTGTAAACAAGTAACAAACTCCCCGACGAAAATCCTATGGTCAACTTCGAGAAACAATCAACACACACTAGTAAACAAAATCTAGAAGCAATCACCAAGAAAACAATATCTTCTAATATCGAATCCACTAGTTGGTGATGAAATCCAACATCGCAACAATGAGACGAGAAGGGGTGGGGCTAAGGTGGAAAAGTTACATTG
>JASDQU010407753.1:0-10590 GCA_032191745.1 Picea mariana
CTTGTACATATACACTAGTATGTATAAATTTCCTTGACTTACTTACTAATAATGTCGGTTACTTGTTATGAATGTGTGAACCATGTTCTTGTTCTTTGTACCATAAGATACCTTAACTTCGGGACGAAGTTTCCTGAAGGGTGGGTGTATGTAACGACCCTTAATTATTAAGATGTTTAATTTAATAAATAATCCTAAAAAAAAAAAATTAGCTAAACTATAATTACTTATTAAATAACCTTGACTAATTATTTGTTATTAATTAGTTATTCTTGACTATGCTTAATTTAAGTATAATTAACTCTTTAATCAATATGGTTAATGATTAATTTGATTATTAATTAATTAACTAATTAATAAAGTGTTAAATAAGGGGTGGATAATAAAATTTAATGTTTAAATTGGGTTACATATCCCACAAGGGATAACGTATCCAATACGTTAGGATAAGTAATGAATGAATGGATAAGGGTAATTAAATAGAGGGATAAGGAATTTAAGGCATGATGGAGTGTCGGTGAAAGGAGGAGGAATAAGGGGGGGAGAAAAGAGTTGAGAGGGGATCGATTTTTCATTTTACGAGAAGGTAGAAAGGATTTTGGGGAGAGCTTGGAGTATTGGACAGAGTGGAATTTACAGTGCACCGGGGGGCTGCAGAGGTTTTGGGCTCGGAAGGCTAGGATATCTGTTGATATCCTAGGGATAGGCGCTACTAGTCGGCAGGGAGGTTGGTTTTGGGTGGTTCCCTAAGGAGCAAGCTAAAGGAGCAAGCTAAGGAAGCAAGCGGCAGCATCAGGTTCAGGTTAGAGTTACGAATTATTTTGAAGTAAATTGTAATTATAATTTTATTACTATGAAAAATTAGATTTTAAATGTGCTAGATGTAGTAATTATTAAATTTTACTGTGGTATTCTAATTTAATGGTTGTTATAATTAAGTTAGAGCCATTACAAAAATATGTTACAACTCCTCTAAATTTCCCATGATATGAAACCAATAAGGATGGCCTCCAAAAAGGGTACCACGTGCTACTGGAGACTAATACACCCATGTCTTAACTTCCCAGGATTTGACTACAGTGGCACAACCTATTTTTTTTTTATGGATGCCCACGAGCTGGGTTGAGTGATTCGGCCCTCCTAAAGCTGCCACAAACAGGAGATAAAGGGCACAGTCTCTTGGTGATTCCCACAAACAATAGAGAAAATAAGACAACCTTCACAAATACCCTGAATCTACTGATAACAAGGTAGTGCAGTCTCCTTTTAAGCTGCCACAAAAATGTAGATGAGGGTGTGATCTCCACAAACTGTCGAAAATGCCCACATTCAAAAACTGATGGTATTTTCCAAGAGGAAGAAGTCTACAAACTCTGAAATGAAATGGCTTCCACAACACCCAAAAAATCCCGCAAATAACCAAACAACTTAGCCAAAATAATAGATCTTCCTTCTGTAATAAATTCAAGTGAGAGATCTGAGTAATCTCTCATATTGATCAACTAGGGTGGATTGTTTCACCACCGAAACCAATCTATTCAAGGTTTCAACCCAAGAACCCTAAAAGCCTCAAGAGCTCTTTTCAAATCAATTTATTAAAATGATCATGTATAATGAGAGAATGAACTCTCATTGCACTTTTATACCCCTTTTTCCTTTTTCGCTATAATATATAATTATAAAGTAACTTTATAAAATCACCTTTTAATATTTCTCTCAAAGTCACTTTATAATACCCCTTTAATTTAATTACTCAATATCACCGTTAATTTTTCTTTTTCACCCAAGTGACATTAAATAATTAAATTGATTAATTCCTTTTTTACCAACTATAGCCTACACGAATTAGGTAGGCTATTGAGTGGTCACTCAAAAAGGGACATTACATGTTCTCATCTTGATGATCTCCTCTTATTGATGTGTCAGGGACACAATGAATACGTGCAATGTGGGCATTTATCGATCTTGCATCCTTTTAGCTGAAGCAGTAAGGATTTGAACTTTGTGAAGAAGTCCTCGATATTCTCAAAATTGCTTGGATCTAATGAGTTTAACTCATTCTTGAGAATGTGGCCATGCATCGCATCCTGTTTCCCGAAGAGACCTTCTAGAGTGGTCCAAACCTCGTTTGGAGTAGTTGAATATCAACATGAAACAATAATTTGGGAGAGATGGACATGCAAAGGAGACTGAAGGCCTTGTCCCTGCAGTTGAAGTATTTGGTTTTCTCAAATGCGTATGTGGGTTCAATTTTTGTTGCCATTGTTATTCGATATAAGCCTCTACCTCTAAGTAGAAATTGAATCTTTGGCTTCCAGTCGAAGTAATTGTATGGCGTAAGAAATGTTGACGATGGAAATTCCATTCTTTGCAGTTGCTTAAGTGTTCTATACCTACAAATGATTGTTTGTATGCCTTATTCCTAACACCTGTGGGCTCTCATACCATGTGAAATTGGGTTGAAACCCACACAAAGAATCTAGCTAGAAACAACAAACAACAAACTTGCAAAGTTGAGAGAAGAATTGGAGAAAGAATGAAAGTATTGTATTCCACACCAAGAGACTGAAAAATTACAACTGATATACTTTACATGGTTGAACTAATGTGCCATAGTAGTGATCTAGAGAGATGTGGACACACATTGATAGAAACGAGAGTGAACTACCACCTAGTCCTAGTTAACCAGCCATGCAGTCGTCAATTAACTGGCTCACACAAGTGGAGTGGAGAGAATATCATGCATGCACATGTGGTGCGCCCTCCTAGTCTCATGCATGTCCAGTGCAATCTCCTAGTGATGATCCCAAGTTGAACATGCAACACTTGGTGATAATACCAAGGTTTCCATGTGAGACTTGATTCCACTAGTCTAATTGAAGTACAACTAAGTAATGACTGAAGAGGATGTGGCACCCTCATCTAGGGGAGAATATTCTCATATAGGGGAGAATATCTCAAACTAGGGGCATTGTCAACATAGAATAATAAACTAAGGACAAAAAATACTAAGTGGGTGTGTAATATCTCCAGTATTAAATGGAGTTCTAGGAATAGTCATGCAGATTGAATACACACCCTAATTGATACCAAGGTTGCTAGCATGTGTTACAGTGAAATTCGATACTTACATTAGTCATTAATGGGGACCAAATCCAATCAAAGATAAAACATAGTAATAAAAAACAAATTCCCCTAAAAATGGCTTGAACATTGACTATATATAAATTTCAAGGATTCACATTAACTAGGTCAAGCATTGATATTAGAAACATTGAACACCAAAGACTGACCTTTGTGGTAATGCCACACAACACTTTTATAGCAAGAATGCAAATTACATTGACATTCTCATTCAAATGTTGTGAAAAAGTGAGAGAGTGCACACATCTCACTACAAAAAAAAGAAGACATGTGTGTATATTCTTCGTCGCTCACACAAAAAAACTACAGTCTTAACCCTTCTTTGCCTTTTTATTTTTTGGAAAGGGGCCGAGGTTGTAGTTTCTTGTATGTCGTGGACATTTTTTCCAAGGAAAAACTCATAAAGAACCATTGGGGACTTCCCCACATTTAGTAAATGGCACCGAGTGTAAACCCATTGATGTCAATTACCGTGCTTGACATCTATAACAAGAATGCAAATTACAATGACATTCTCATTCAAATGTTGTGCAAAAGTGAGAGAGTGCACATGTCTCACTACAAAAAAAAGAATACATGTGTGTATATTATTTGTCACTTACACAAAAAATCTGTAGCCTTAACCCTTCTTTGCCTTTTTATTTTTTGGAAAGGGGTCGAGGTTGTAGCTTCTTGTATGTTGTGAACATTTTTTTCCAAGAAAAACCTTGTAGAGAACCACTAGGGACTTCCCCACATTTAGTAAATGGTATGCAGTGTAAGCCCATTGATGTTGATTATTGTGCTTGATCCAATAGGGTCATTAAGTGAGGCACACAACAAAGGCAACCAACCTATGGGATCAACCCTGAGACCTATTGCATGAAGCTAAAATCACTCAAAAACTTGAGCTAGCACAACTGACTAACTATTTATATACATTTAGGGTAGTTGCAGTGATTTTTGTGTTTCACTTATTTCTTTTCTTTCTATAGGTCAATTTTTTTAGGAACAATGAGCAACTAACATATTCATGCTACAAGTAATAGCCGTCAATCCCTTGTGCCCACCCCCATTGACATGTCGTGAACATACTTCTATAGATGAAATGTTTGATTCATGTTGATTTCCAAATAAAGTTCTTTTAAGGATTAATGTATGCATTCTTTAATTCATCGAGCTTTCTAATTAATTAAGATCACACACAAATTATTTCCTTCAAAAGTGTTGATTTAAAAAAAAAGATCCAAATTAACATTTATACAGAATATATTATATACAATTTGAACACAAACCACCTGGGTTCAATTCCCATAATGACATGAATAAAAGCTCATAATAAGTATCTTGTAATGGCTTCGAGCCTATATGTATTGGAAAGTTGCCTTTGATTCAAAATTGAATAGCAGGACAACTGCTATTTCGAAGTTCAATCGTCATTTCTGTTTCACGTAGGAATTAAAGAAATTAAACCCCTGCCTTACACCTTTTTGTAACGTATTTCTTTAACGAAATCAAGCAAAATAGAACATTTTATGAGTTGGGTTCCGTTGGAACTGCCAGATAACGATGATGGGCAACTTACAAAGCTTCGTGCAAAAACATGCTATAATTTCTTTCACTTTAATGTTTTTCATGTTCCAATTTATATAGCGATATGTACAGGGTTGCAAAAACAAAAGGCCACCATCATGAGGTCATAAGGAAATAAATAACTGCTCTCTCAAGACTCAGAAAACCAAAAACTGATGCAGGGCATTAAATATGCATTTTTTTTAAAATAGGGAAAAAATCCATCCGTTGGTCTCCTCCTCGGGTGGTTTGAACACCTCTAAAATGGTCAGTGGGACACATGGACTTAATCATTTAGTGGTAGTCAAGGAGTGTCATCAAGCCGGGGCAGGCCAGCTCTGTTTCTGCTCTTAAAGCTCACCCACTTGCCTACCTGCACTATGGTGGGGCTTGCATTGGCCTGAACCCTGACAGGATGTCTAGGAGGTCACCTGCGACTGGGATCTGGAATACTGGAGCAGGATATGCCTCATAATGCAGGGGGGCTGCAGGAATTCTCTCAGGCACAAGGATGCAGGGGACCTGTAGGATTTCTCTCAAGCACAAGGTTAATCAAAAAATTGTCCTTAATCATGCATACTGAAAAAGTCCTTAATCTTTTAGTTTAGTGACAATCTTATCCGATGGTTACCATTCAGAGATAAAATGTTTTTGTTGATCAAAATGATACATGCACGCATTGAGGCCACTTTTCACTGACTGATCTGCCGGATTAATTAAGATTAGGCGATTTTTGTAGAATAACCGACTTATGAAGAAAATGTTGGTGTTTATATGATTCTTAGCTCTTGATAGTTATTGCCTTATGATTAATAACAAGATTCACTTTCATACAACAATTATCATAGAATAACTATACATTGAAAAACTATAACAATGCAGCGGAAATAACAAGATATAGAACTATTAACCATGCACAGTAGACACAAGAACATGAGAGTTTATCCTAAGAAACCCAAACTTGGGAGAAAACTCAACAACCTTTCTCTAGAAGAATTCAGTCCAAGATATTACCAGTACATCACCATTAATAGCCAAAATACCATACATAAAAGATCCTCCCCAAGTCTAGCATCACCAAGACCTAGCTCCTCAATAACATGACCAAGAATAACCAAGCAAGAGCGTCTCCAAGTGTGGTGCATTGCGCACTCTCCAAGATAACCAGTAACCCAAAAATAGCGAAACTGCCAAACTGCAGCTGCAACTACCTTGTGCGCACTGCAGAAGGAGCTGTCTGACTGTCAAAATTAAATGAGCTAGTCCTGCATTTATATTGATCTGAGCGCTAGTCTGGGGCCAACTTCTTATTTCTAAGTCTTCAATTTTATTATTATTTTTCCTGTGGGGTTGAATTCTCTTCTTGGGTCTTCAACTTCTTCCTGGGGCTTCTGTAATGGTGTAGATGGGTCTTATTGTACTTTCTTGTGGAGAATGACTACTCGAAGTTGCCAATCTCCAACACTCTCTCTCAACGAGGGAGGCATTCTCCATACTTGGATTTCTTCTGTCATAGAAAGGTTGTCTTCACGAGCCATGTTGATGTGCCATCTCCACACATGCATTCCATCCTGGAATATGCATGTGATAGCATCTTGAGTCCATCCACTCCTTGACAGGAGAAGGATAGTAGAACCCCGTGAGTGAATGAATCATTACCCTTGGTCATATTAGCACTAGCATAGCCCCGTGCATGACCATTATGGGATAATTTCTGCCTGATTCTTATCTATGCCACTCACCACTAGCAAAGCCCCGTGGATGAGTGAATCATTCTTCTTTGGTCATGTCAGCGCTAGCATAGCCCCGTGCATGACCAATCTAGGAAGAATGTTTTCCCGAACCTAGAGAACATCAACATACCTGGGCCATTCACCACTAGTAGAGCCCTATGAGTGAATGAGTCATTCTCCCCTTGGTCATATCAACACTAGCATAGCCCCGTGCATGACCAATCCGGGGGAATGCTGCCCGATGTTATCAACATACCTGGGCCATTCACCTAACAGAGCCTTGTGAGTGAATGAATCATTCTCCCTTGGTCATATCAACACAAACATAGCCCCGTGCATGACCAATCTAGGAGAACGTCTGCCCGATGCTAAAACATCAACGCTCATCACTAGCTAAATCAACATGGCTAATCTTGTGTATCATCCTCCTTAGCCAAATCAACATGGCCACTCTAGAAGGATATTTGCAATCTACTCATCTATGGATAAGTACTAGAGCTTCATTGCTCCTTCTGTACCATGTCTCGGATGAAGTCCCGCAAGAAGCTTTTGAAGCCACACTGCCTCACGACTTGCAATACTAGTTGTGATATACTTCGTTTCTGTTGTATTGAGTGCTATAGAAGCTTGCTTACAGCTTATCCTGGAAATCATAACTGATTCCAAGCTGAAGCAACACCCTGAGGTGCTCAATCTATCTACTGCACTCCCTGCTCAATCGAAATATGTATATCTCTGCAGCCTTACTTCATCACCTAAGACAAATCATATCCAATTGTACCATGCTTTGCTGCCACCTATTGGAACTACCTTGGCTTCAACCAAATACTGGCTCAGGGTGCTCTCTGCAAAGAAAATATATGGCCTGGAATTAACTAGGTACATCAAGGATCCAATCAACTACATGCACGTTGTGGGATCCACCAAATATGAATTTGAAGCAGAATAACTCAACTTCTTCAAATTTGTCATCATAGGTGTAGTCATGGACTTGCAATCCATCATATCAAATCTCATCAGTATCCTTTGAATGAGGAAGATCTCATCTAATCCACACCTCTAATCGCAAGAGTACATCCGGCCATGATCCTCTATCTCGAACTCTGAGGCCAAATCCCTCTATCACTAGAGTAAGTCCTATTGTCCAGTCTGCCTCACTGGCTGCTCCCTGTTGAAATATTGTAACTTCGAAGAATGTCCTACCTAAGGAGTGTTAAATAATATTGTTATATTATATTTGTTAATTAGGCCCTATTGTTTCTTTGTAAAAGTCGGTCCTATTGTGCCTTGACAATTAAATGTAAATTAAGAGGGTAAAGTGATAGGTTGGCCTAGACCTAATTTTAGGCTTTCCAAACCACTATTTATAAGGGAGGCCTGCGTCTCATTTGGACACACGCACCAACTAGCTCTACAGTGCGCAAGTCTTGGAGGATAACCTATTGCAGTTAGGTGTGATGTCAAGGAGGGTTCTTGGTCTATGTCTTGGTATCTCTTGGTTAAGTAGTGCACTAATATTTCCTAGTGAAGGAGTAGAGGAGGATCTTCTTCATTTTTTTTGGTCTATCTATATTGAGGAAGTTTTTGCTGGGTTTTCTTCCCCATGAGGTTTTCCCGGGATAATCTGTGTGTCTCTATTGTTTCTGTGATTGCCTCTCTTTTAGTGATCTTATTTATGTAGCTAATGTGCTAAATGATTGTAATAATAAAGAAGAACCATAACTGCTAGCTGTATAAGTAAAACATCAACATGGTATTAGAGCCAAGTTTGAAAGAGACCAACTCACAACTTATAAGAAGTGACTAGCCTCAGCACACCCTCTCCAAAATCCAGTTTCCAATATTGTAGTTGTTGCAGAATTAGGGTTTCTGCATAAACCCTAAGTGTGATGTTTTCCCTGTTTAAGGAGGACGTTGGGGGAAGTAACCATATCTAGGAGCTTGCCTTAGGAGGGTGCATCTAGTCCTTGGATCAGAATTCCAAAATTTGAAGTTTGAAAAATTAGGGTTTCCTCATAAAACTCTAACTTGCAGTTGCAGTTGAAGTACCAGTTGCATTTGCAGTTGAAGTACCAGTTGCAGTATCAGTTGCAGTTGCAGTTGAAGTACCAGTTGTAGTATCAGTGCTGATTCCTTTGTGCCAATTCCTTCATGCCAATTGCAACACCAGTTGCAGTGCCAACACCAGCTGCAATACCAGTTGCAGTGAAAGTTTTTGTGAAGTGTTGGGACTGATTTTTATTGTCCTAGTGCGCCTTACCCTAGAAAATCTCCAACTAACTTTAAGTTACAAGTTGAAGAACCTTTGAAGTTTCAAGTGTTTGTTATTTCTTGTCGCTACTGCCAGATGGTGCCACTACTTGCCGATACTCTCAGAGGTATGTACTTACATATGTTCAAACTGTATCATTATTTTAAAGGGTACTTGCAGGAGAAAGGATCTTTTGTCTAATCAACAATCATAGATCCAAAAGGATTTCAGATCCAACACATTCAGAGGAACTATGCACCCCAGGTTTGATTACTTTGATATGCCTCTACTTGTTATGGCATTATTGTGATCCTATGAGTATCCACGTGCATTTTGATCTGTTGAAGTTATCATACTAACCATTGGTCAAAATTAAAGTCAAAGTATTAGATTGATTAAAATTGAAATTATAGAGTTTATTCCCTAACTCAGATTTCTGTCAAGATAGCATATTGTCTTAGTACAGAGGACAAGCTGAAGAAAATACTTGTCATCTTGAGTGAAGGAAGAAAAACAACAACACTCATTCTTGAGGACAAGACTCCAGGTTCCAGGTTTGATTGATTAAATTGATAAGATTAAAATTTGCACATATGAAGTTTGATAACTGCTAAAAACTATAATTGTGATTGCAATCTTTGAAAAGTTTTATTATTGAATACTTGGTAGCATGTGAGCAATATTGAGATAAATGCTTATTGTAATTATTTACTAGATATAACTAACATCTCCTCCAGGAAAAACTTCTTGTTTTGTTTCCAGGTTACCATGAAGGAATGATTGATCACAACACTAGAAGAGTGTTTCTCTCATTTCTTATTATTGTAGTTCTTACTTTTGACCCTTGTTTCACGTAGGTCACAAGTGATAGCTCTGAAGGAGCTACTATGATGATTGTTCTCGCTATTATTTCTATTATTATTATCAAGAGTATTATTCTTGTCTAATGTTTCTCCCTTGTTGTTCTTGCTCTGGGCAGGTCACAGGTAATAACCCTGAGGGAGCTATATTGACGGTTGCAGGAGGCAGCATATTAGATGAGACATGGAGCAGACTATCCAAGTTGTATACATGACCATATACATCCATGTACCAAAGAAGAAGAAGAAGAAGAAGAAGCTACTTTTGTTAGATACAAAACATCTCATATGGAGACAGATCATGAGGAGCAGAAGGCTCCAAAGATGACAAAACAAATCCCTCTAGTGCATTTGATCACTATTAAGATCATCAGAAAGAGTTAGTAGAGAGAGAAGGGCCTACCTAGAATCAATGCAGTAACCAAGAAGAGGCCAGCATGGTCCCATGACACTTTGCAGGATGTAAATCCATATAGCATTGATGAGCCATATCAGAGGGAGCAGATAGCTCTGAGGATTATATAGACTCAGAGGGAGTCAAGCTTCAGAGGGAGTATGTGTTGGTTGTGGAGCCTGATTATCTTCCTGATTCAAATGTCCTTGCTTTCAGCCGTGTTTATACCCCATGAAGTATTTACACCCAGAAGTATGTACACTCTTCCACGCGGGGGAGTGCAGAGGGGGGGTACCCCCTTTGCGGGGTCCGGGGGGTTTGGGGGCAAGCGGGCCCCCAGCGGGGGTTCGGGGGCGAAGCCCCTGAAGCAAAAATTTCCTTATAAAAGTATATTGTAATTTCATTGTAAATCTGGACCGTTCATTATAAGGTCGCAGATCTAACGGTAGAGATTATGTTAGGGTTTTTTTGCCCTAGAAGGTAACCCTCTTTTATGAGGGAAATGTATTGCGGCTATGGTTGATGGTGAATATTGTATTCTGAGAGAGGAGACTGTGAGAGAAAGAAGAGGAAGTTACAACGGGTTTTGTTGTAGGTTGTATCCCTTCATTTGCTGGATAATAATAAAGGAAGGACCTGGCAATTTCTCTGGTGGAC
>JASDQU010407754.1:0-10603 GCA_032191745.1 Picea mariana
CATATTTACTTCTTATCAACCATGAAAAAACAATAATGAGTCATATTTACATCAAACACTATTGGGTCCATTACCCAAACCTTTGTGCTATGGGTCTTTCTTCAAGGGTTGACATCAATGACAACCAACCTTAATCAACAAGTAGTGATGCATTTTCTAACTATGTGTTAGATTAACATTTATATCATTCACGTTGAAACAACAACACAAAAAAAATAAAATGTATTTGTATATAATTAAATCATATGCATATTATCACTAAGACAAAAATATCATTTGTATATATATGTCATTATCACATTTCATCAAGTACAATAGTGGATCATGTTCAAAAAAAGGATTTTAGCCTCGATTATTCTCTATAGGGACTGATAATACAAAAATATGCATGATATCTAAATCATGGTCCTGAGGGACCTGCCCTTCCCTTAGCATGTCTCTCGTAAAAAACAACGACATTTACTAGATGCCGAAAGACCCACACCCAAGCCCTTGGTACTCAAACTACATGTCGTTGCATGTTCTTTGTCAAATCTTCGACCTGTACCATTGGCATCATGTGCACCAATATATCTATATTCATTTGGACGTTATCTAAACTTGGTTGACATCTCCACACAATTGGCCATCACGACCATGTCGACCATGCATAGGAAATCCATCAAGATGCCTCGGTCCCACATTTTTATGATCATACAATCATATTATTATGTTGATCCACACAAAAACACTTTCTTTTTTAATCATACAAATGTAAAAAAGGAATAAGTTAAAAAGAAAAAAAATATTTTACCAATATCTCCATAGGCACTGTTAGGAAGGATAGGCATATTTGGGTCGTTGTGATAGTCAATCTCTGCATAAGGATAATCCTCGATCACAACCACTTGGCACTCCCACCAAGCGAAAAATGCATCTTCCCATGGGTCACCTAGATGTCCTCCTCCCTTCTTGGGAAGTACCTAGGTCCACCATTTTATCGCACCATCTCTCGCATAATGCAGATGGATGTCCACTCTTGGAATCATCATGGGTACTCTCTCAAAGAAAACGTAGCACAAGAGGCTTCCAAAGCCGAAGTTCTTCATTTTCCCCTACTTTCATCCTATCAATTGGGCCTTCATGCATGTCACAAGTGTGGTACTCCAATCATATAGTATAGGCCTTAAGCATTTTCGTGCATAATACATCATCATTCTTAATGCTTGGTGTAATGAGGCAAATCCTGCAATTCGAGAAATTTTGAACATAATGATCTTCAGACCAAGATTCTCTATCTGCCTTATCGGGAGTTGACACCCAAACTTCTCTGTCTCGGCTAAGAAATATAGAGAAATGTTTTCATTGATTGATAAACCAATGGATTATTTTACCTTTAAGTTCACCACATCTCCCTGACGAAGAATCCCGGTTAGGGAATTATATATCCTCCATCTTGATTCTTAGCGATTTCCCCTTGGTCACAAAATCATTTTCTTCACGTTCCCAATAATCAATCAGAGCAAGCAATATTTGTTATTCCCTAATCCCATTGCAATGAAAAATTTATATAGTCGACATTGATAGAGGGCTTATTGAGATTCTGGGTCATCCATGACCTCATTATCAACTTCTCCATGTTCTCTCTCTCTCCATTCTATCACCATCCTGCAAATATTAAACATTTTTTGAGTCAATTATATAAATTTTGGGTTTTGCACAGATGTAAGTAATTGTCAGTTATGATAGTAGTGTATGTATGTGGCATGTGTTGAACAAGGTTGTGTACATCTTCACGCAATATTTAAAAACAATTTTACACTTAAAAAATCATTAGAATAAAAAAAATAAAAACTTATGGATGAAATGAAAGAGAGGAAGTAATGTTTTACCTGGTCCAAGTGGCGTTGAATTTCGAGCTCTGTGCACTCCGTACCAAATCTTAGAAGAATGAAGGGTAAAAATGGCTCCCAAGGCTCTCCAAATGGTAACAAGTAAAATGACATGGTAAAAACAAGTTTTTCACCTATTTTAATCCATTTTTCCACCTTTTTGTATAATTTTTTACTCCCTTTTAACATTTGGATACTTTTTAGACTAATCTAAGTACCATGGAGATGTTTTCTTGTGCACTTATCTTTGAGAGATATTTTTTCCACAAATATTGTTATATTTGATGGCATTTTGTCGACTTCTTTGGCAGGTATCGTAATCTTTACCGACATGTAAGGTAGGTTTTATTCCACCTGCATTATGAATTTATCTGTATTGATCACATACTTGTCTTAGGATCAACCCCATTCGTTGTGACATTATACCTTCAAGATGATTTAAAGGTGTCATTTACAGATGGTAGATCTTACCTCTTCATGGGTACCCTAGTTATCTCCCCACTAGCCATTTTTGCACCCATGTTGCAATTTTTCTGCAGGCTTAGAAGTCCTGTCTAGTCCTTCCATGAATTTGTGTTGAAACTTCATATCTTATTCTCATCTATTGTTGGCCAGATACTTGTGGGGATTCCAAACATTTGTTGTGTCGAGTTTAATTTTCATTTCATATTGACTGCTCACGCTTTTTAGACCTAATGTTGGCTTCATCTTGCTCTGATATAGCCAATTGTATATGCATTCTCGGAAAGTTACCATCCTTACAATACTATCCTTTGCGACTTGACACATGTATATCTAGAGTAAAATTTCCCTCGAGTGTCCATATCCTACACATGCTTTCCTTTCATTGAGCATAGGTATGTTCCTTGCACTTGGAACTAGTTTTCTTTCTAGAGACACTTGTTTCCTCCTCTGTATCATAGCATTCTTTTGTTCCTTTTCAGGTTTTATAATATGAAAAAGACAAAAACAATAAAATAAGGATGGGAGTGATTCTAAATATTTTTTATATGGTAGCTACTTATGTCTCCCATGAACATAACAAAATCTCATGAGTCTTGACCTCATTATTTGGGTTTATTATGGCTTTAGGAGGCTTTTTTTCTCGTCTTTGAGAATAATCTCCTCAGACTAGTTATTCTTCCAATCATATGGAGCATTTGGAAATGCCTCCTATGTCACAAAAATATCCCAGTGTATAATCCATGTTGCCTAAATCACATTATGTGTCGTGTCTCTATTCAAGGGAAGTCATCTTGTGTCAGCTATTCTGTAGAAACCTTTGACTCTTCAAGTCATCCTTCCTGTGTCAGTCAAGTATTTCTCAGCTTCACAAATGTATTTGTCTCTCACTCGTGCTAGTATAGAAGGTCCCCATTGACTTATTGTTGGCAGGACTTATCTCATCGACTACGACATGTTTCTCTGAGAGTATGACCTAGAGTTTCACCTTGGGCCTATTCACATCATTGATAGGTAAACTTGCGCTCAACAGATGACAAATCATCATTGGTCACTGACTGAGTGGTTTCCCTTGTGTTTGACATGAACAACCATTATCACAAATAGGGATTCGTGAAGTACCTTGGTTTCCATTTGATCCCATTGGTGTATTCCTCATATTTTTTAGTAGTCTCCATCATTGAATACTATTTAGAGAGTCTTTGTCATGTGTTATCCCATCTGGTGCATTTCATAGTCATACCTCGGTGTGGTCCTTTCAATGTTTTTGTCCGAGTCCTTCCAAATCTTTGGTCTTCTTCTACCCCTCGTGTTAGATGAAGGAGGATGCCTTAATGCCTTCCTTCTAGTGGATCTATTCCTATCAACATCAACAAATATTACTCTGGGAAAAATATTTATATTTTTTGTTAGTAACTTGGGGCTTACAGGCATCAATGGCAGGTTTCCCCACTATTGACAATGGGAATACATCAATGTCCCATGCTCGATAGATTTTATCAGGTGTTCAACATCAACACCTTTATTAACAATTGTTATATTTTAATAGGTACCTTGACACCCATTATCATCATCAGTGGGTTTTATCGCATTTGTTAATGGTATACATCAATGAACGATAATCAAACGACATCTCACTGTGTTCGACTCCAACACATTTAATCACATAGTGTAGACTCATACCATGACATATTGTTTTGAAGACATTAGGTGAAGTGCGATCATCACATATTTTGTGCTCCTACCTGACTTGTATTGATTGTACTGCCCTATATGACATTGATACTTGCATATGATTAGTTTTTTCACACCATTGGTTCCATATATCCTTTATTTTGAATATGAGACATAGCTCCACTTTGTATCCATTTGTGGCTATGATCTATGTTTTTGCATGGATTCACTGTTTATTTTCTCATGGCCATGATTTCTACTTCTATATATCACATGGATCCACTTTGTATAGTTTTCATGGCCATGGAAATCATTTATGTTTTCATTACTCATGAATTCACAATGTACTTGATTTGGTGGCCATGCTTACATCACACTCAAGAATGGGAAAGCCTGATTTGAGAAGAGTGTATCTTACTTGTTTTTGTTGTAGGTATTGTTCTGGGATTGGTATTAAACCACTCCTACCCAATGGCCCCTTCACAATATCATGACTATTTGTAATGTATTTCAACCATTAGTTTCTCATCTGACCTGACACATTAGGGAGAAATTGTTATAGCATCATTTGACACCACATATGCTCATGAAAACTCATTGGAATTAATTACATCCCTTTCCCTGTTTGCGAGAGAAAAATCCCCCTTTTCCTCCCTAAAAAAGTATTAAAAAATCCCATTTTTCTAGATGTACGTGACTCTCCTTAAAGCAACTTGCATACATGCGTTCCCTGCTAGTTAGCAACCCACGTACATGTTTAATTGGCTCAAAAAAAAATTCTTGATATTTCAGGCGGAGTTGATGGGTTCCCTAGGTTCCCGACCTTCTATATCATGTTCATAACTACTCCAAATGTCAAACAAGAGTATAAAAGAGAGCCTTAGGATGGAGAAAACATATATCAAAGAGAGGCATCCTTATGCTGGAAGGTTCTATATATCCATGCAAGCCCCTATTTCCCTTTATGTTTTAAATTGTCTTCCCCATTGAAAACCATCATTTTCAAGATTTGTGTTTCCCTTTATCTCATCAGGAAGAAATCCAATTCTTCCTTAGACCCATTGGAACACAAAAACTTTGGAGGTAGTGCTTGTCATCTCAGGTGTTGGGTGGAGGAACTTGGATCTTGGTTCTATGTTAGGATATGATCCTAACCCTGCAAACCCTAAACAGGGGGGAACATCCCAGAGAAGGTACAAATATGATTTTTTGGTCGCAAAACCTTGTCTCCATCATTCTGGTTGCTAATTGAATATGTATTTTTTATGGTTAAGAATTTGGGCATTCCGAAGCTGGACATATGCAATGACATTTGTAGTTTATATGGTTTTTCGAGTGTTACCTTTCCCTCATGAAGGGAGGATTGTTACTGTTGATCATTTGTTAGTCTCTCATGTAGATCCTATAGTGTCACCAGTATATGTGGTTCATTTGATTAAAAATTCACAGTGGAAACATGCGAATTGGGGTGTCGAGATGTATCCTTCCCTAATGGGTACTTTTGATTTTCCGGCACCATCATTGGAGATTAATGTTGTTCTGAATATTCCTGAAAAATCTACACTAAATGTTGATATATTTCATGTTATATCATTTCAAACTTCTTACTTTGAAGATCTGTTGAATCTTCCTCCCCCATCGACTTCAGGGGACATATTGGAACGTATCGAAATGGAAATTCCATTTTTTGTAGTGGAGATATCTTACCGAGCCATTCAACGAGAAACTGCAGACAAAGATCCATCTCCTGCCTTGACAGAGGAAGTGGATCTCATTTTAGAGCTTGTATGGGATATTAATATTCTAACACTCATGATTGCTTGGACATCGTCATCCCTTCGGATGAGACGATACTAGAAGAAATGATAGGCCTCTAACAACCTTGGGAAGACTTACATCATAGGTCTTATTTCCTTCCCAAGTTGAGTCATGTAGAGAAAGGACATTTTTGATCGACCGTGGTTGGAGATGTTGATCGTCTGTTGAACCCTTTGGAAACTCATGGAATATATGTCGAAGGGAACATGGAAAATATTTTGGAGACTCTCCTGATCAATATCTCCAAGACCCCTGATGTTGTACAAAATGTTTTTATTGGGGCAACCTATTCTCTAGAAGAAATCTATTCATATACGACCCTTTTTAAGGAGTTTCGCGACGTGTTTTTCTAGTCTTGTGAGGAAATGCTGGGAATAGATCCTCATAATTTCTAGCATGAGATTTGAACCTATGCTTATGCTAAACTGGTTCGAGAAAAGTTGCAACCATTGAACCCTAGGAAATAAACAATGATTGAGGTTGAGGTAGAAAAACTACTTAAAGCATGCTTTATCTATCTAGTCTCATTGATAAAATGGGTATACGACCCTGTTCCAATTGACAAGAAATAGGGCACCATTCGAGTTTGCATGGATTTCCAAGACCTAAATAAATATTATCCTAAAGATAAATTTCCTACGTCATTTATTGATCAAATCCTTGATGAATGTGCAGGAAGTGAAATATTCTCTTTCATGGATAGTTTTTCTGGTTATAACCAGATAGAAATCCGGCTCGAGAACCAACATAAGACTTATTTTATTTGTCCTTCAGGAACCTTTGCATACAACAAAATTCCCTTTGGGATAAAAAATGTTGTAACCACTTTTCAACGGGCCATGATGTTTTCTTTCTATGAACTCAAACACATAGTGGAGGCTTATCTAGATGATCTTACAACTCATTCTCTCAAAAGAACATAATATTTGATACACCTTAGCCTTATCTTTGAAAGGTGTTGACATTATCAAATTCCCTTGAATCCTCATAAGTGTATTTTCTACGTCACTTCAGGGCGTCTTTTGGAGTTTATCGCGTCAACCAAAGGGATCATCGTCAACCCTTTGAAGGTAGAGGAAATACTTAAAAAGATATATTTTCCATGTAATAAAGGACAACATTACTTAATAAGGCCTATTAAATAAATGTGAACAAGTCAATGTAAGAAGACCTACTATAAGCTTCTGCTTCTAAAAAGATCTTCCTCTAGAAGATAAAATTTGTATAAACAAGAGTAGGAGGTATGAGAGAGGATTTCTTGATAATTATTGTAATAGAGCACGGATCTGCTGGAGGTTTCCCCCTCGAATAGGAAAGTGAAAATTGCTCCCGTTTCAATAAAATGTATCATTTTTGGTGTGCTCTTCTCTATATTATGTGTTCCATTGGTAATTTTTGTGATATTTCCTGTCTCTTCCCAAAATAACATTACCAAGAGAATAACAATTGATATTAGAGATCTTTCCTAGGAAAAAATTGTGGGTTATAATTTTTTAGGGTAGAGATGTATTCTGACGTCTTTAAGCTACAATGAACTATTGTTCAATGCATAAATCAACGGTCAAGGAAGCATACATGCAGGGACTACAAGAGGTTTTTAGGCTCACATTGTTGGACACCCTTGTAACCCATGTTGGTATCCCTTCGAGTGGTATCAAATCAAATTACACATGTACACAGACTGACCTAGGTATCCTGAAACCCTCCATAGATCAACCGATCGGTCACTTGAATTCTATAGTGCCACCAAGAAAAACACTCAAGAAGATACTCTCTAGTACCTGGGTAATCGAGAGTACGACTAAGGGTACGATCGAGCCTCCTTAGTTAGTTCCTTGAGATATTGGGTTGAGTATTACTGTTTGACCCCACATGTATATCAAAGAGCTATAGAATAGGGAAAACCCTTGTCCATAGGAATCCTTCAAACCCTAACAAGGTGGGAACATACCCGAGAAGGTACAAACAAGATTTTCTGGCCACACAACCTTGTCTCCTACATTCTGGTTGTGAATTGATTACACATTTTTAACGGTTACGAATTTGGAAATTACGAAGCTACATAAGTATTCATATCAGAGTATAACTTTGCAGGAATTAAAAAAAAAATGATCATAGTGGTCCCTCCTGCACCCTTATTTGAGACCTATCCCATTGCATTCCTCTCTTCATTCTGATCACAGTGGTAACCTTCATTTTTAAGTTATTTTTTTCCCATGGACCCAACCCCTTCTTGACACCCTTATTTGAGACGTATTCCATTGGATTCCTCTCTTCATCCTGATTGCAATGGTACCTATCATTTTCTATGGACCACATTCTTCTCTTGACACCCTTTTTTTCTATCAAGCCCAACATACTCCATATCTTGTGCTGATCACTGAGGTATTACTCTACCTAAGCCTCCACAATTCTCCCTACCACCCGCACTCAAACCCTAGACGAATTGGACACTGAGGTAAGAAAATTTTCTGAGGAGATAACCCAGGGCCTGAACACACTCTCCAACCAATTTCAAGAGGAGTTATGCTAGAGCCTGAACACCCTCTCCAACCAATTTCAAGACTTTCTGATTCACCACCAAGGTCCACAAACAGAGTTACACCCTCACACTTCTCATTCTTCCCATTATGAGAACCCTCATCTTTCCCACTCCCCTTGGGGCTCTCCCAACTCCTGGAATAGGGTGCCCAAAGTTGAGATGCATAAAGTTTATGGCCCAAACATGGTCGAGTGGGTATATCAAATGGAACAATACTTATTCCTCCATGATATACATGACGATGAGACCAAGATCCATGTGGGAGTTTTGTACTTAGATAAAAAATGATGGAAATGGTCACAATGGAATAAGAAATGTTATCCAAGACTACCAAATTGGACCATGTTCACCAAAGCAGTTTCTGCCCATTTTGATAGGGAATCTCATTTTTTGGGATGACTCACCAAGCTGCGACAAATAGGGCCAGTAGTAGACTTCATCTCTACATTTGAACAGTTTTCTATCAAAACTGAGGGCTTATCTAATGATTTTTATCTGGAGTGTTTTATCAGTGGCTTAAAGGACACCATTCAGGCTCCTATTTTCATGCACCATATGACTACTTGGTTGCATGCGTGCACATTAGATCTGGAAGTTGAGACAATTGTACAGGCCCAACCCCTTCGTTTTGTTGTTACCAACCACCCTCATCTAGGGTATACCTCTACGCCGACACAATTTTTCAAGGTCCAAAAGGCATATCCAACATAAATGGCTGAATGTCGGAAGTAAGGGATTTTCTATTACTATGATGAAAATTATTCACCATGCCGTAAATGTCGTGAAAAAAATTTCTTCCAAATTGACGTGTCATCTTCCACATCCTTCGAGGACATATTATCATATTATGACACTAACACAGAGGACACACAACCAACCTTTTGTTAGAAAAACAGGACCATGGAGCAATAAAATAAAACAAATGCGGAAACAAAACACAAAAGATACACAATACAATAGAGACATAGATTTACGTGGTTCATCCAGTGTGGGCTACATCCACTAGAGAAATTGCCAGGTCCTTCCTTTATTATTATCCAGCATATGAAGGGATACAACCTACAACAAACCCCCTGTAACTTCCTCTTCTTTCTCTCACAGTCTCCTATCTCAGAATACAATATTCACCATCAATCATAGCCGCAATACATTTTCCTCATAAAAGAGGGTTGCCTTCTAGGGCAAAAAACCCTAACATAATCTCTATTGTTAGATTTGCGACCTCATAATGAACGGTCCAGACTTACAATGAAATTACAATATACATTAACAAGGCAATTTTTCCTTCGGGGGCTTTGCCCCCGAACCCCCACTTTCCCCCAGACCCCCCAGCCAGGGGGGACCCTGCAGAGGGGGTACCCTCCCTCTGCACTCCCCTGCGTGGAAGAGTGTACATACTTCTGGGGTGTAAACACGACTAAAAGTAAAAGATCTCTGAATTAGGAAGATAATCAGGCTCCACAACCAACAATCTCCCACTTGGAGATTGATCTCAACAACTCCACCACTACTATATATGCTGGACTCTGAACCTTCTTGGACCTGACAAATTTCTCATCTTCATCTTCATTCTTGAAGACCAACTGAAACTGAGCAGGAACTCAGTTTCTCCCTGGTTACTCCCTTTGTTAACATGTCTGTAGGATTCTGGCTAGTGTGTATCTTTTCCAAATTCAAATGTCCATCTTCCAAGGCGGATCATATGAAGTGGTACCTCAACTATATATGCTTAGTATTCGAATGGAAGGCTGAGTTATTTGCAAGATGAATGGCACTCTCACTATCACAGTACAACCTGCTATTTTCTTGCTTCTTTCCCAATTCCTCCATAAACCTCTGTAACCAAATCATCTCTTTACTAGCCTCTGTAGCAACAACATACCCTTCCTCTGTTGTTGAAAGTGAAACAACCTTTTGTAGTTTTGAAATCCAACTTACTGCTGTTTCACCTATAGTAAATACATACCCTGTGGTACTCCTCCTGCTATCTTTATCACTTGCCATATCTGAATCAACATATCGTTGTAGAACATTTTCTGAACCTCCAAAACATAATGCATGATTAGCAATACCTCTCAAGTATCTGAGAATCCACTTTACTACCTCCCAATGTTCTTTACCTAGATTGTTCATATATCTGCTCACAACTCCCACTGCATGTGCAATATCTGGTCTTGTGCAAACCATTGCATACATCAAACTGCCAACTGCTGATGAATATGGGACCCTGGACATG
>JASDQU010407757.1:0-10590 GCA_032191745.1 Picea mariana
GGCGAAAACATAATCATAATTTAAACAAAAGTAAAAGTTGATAAAAATTAAGGTTTTCATTTAAATTAAGATTTCTATGTTCATCTCTCCCTCATTCAAATTTGATCAAATGTGAACAAATGTCATAGAAAAGATGTGTCATGATAAAAACTCCCAAATTATGAAGCTCATCCATCAACATTGAAACTCTGTAGAAAGAAAAGCGAAATGGCATTTAAATTTCATGAAATTCAAAACAAACAAAAGAAAAGAATATAAAATCAAACCAACCTCGAAACAAAGCAAACAAATACCAATCCAATCAAGTCAAAGGGAAACAAATGAAGAATCCAAGTAAAATTTTGAGGGACCCTAGATTTTGATTAAAGAAAAAGAAGGGGGTTGTTGGGGCCCAACACATCGTGGACCTCTCGAACTAGGTAATTGTTAACCTACAGTTTGAGCCATAGTGGGATTGCTAGTAGGTTATGGGCCACACCTCTCCCTCAATATATTTGGTTGTCATGCATGAACCCTTTACTCCAAATGTGAGTTTGTTTAGTAAGCTATCGTCAGCCTGCATCCATCAACGAAACATGCCAGCGATATAAAATCAACATTATAATATACCAGTCATATGTCACATATGAAATATCAAAAACACTCAAACCATAACAATCCACTCCTTGACTCGATCCAGATTCCAAGGAGTTCCATCAATTCCATCAGCATCCTCAGACAGTCCAGAGTCCTACACACTAAGGAAAAACCATTCAATAGCACATGTTGATATAAATATAATAAAATAACATATCATCGGATCCACAACATCATCATAATCCATAATCGAAATTGTCAATCATATAATGAACCGGATCACTTTCACGCAAGTGTCCTCAAATAATAAGTCCCATCAGGTGTGTGCAAGATCAGGATGTTACATACACCCCCTCTTGTTTTAAACTCTGTCCCAAAGTTTCACAGTATACAAGTGCAGAAATAAAGTATCTCACAATGTCTAAATGTCTAGCTATCAAACAAAAATGGAAATTGTTGATGCATATCATCTGCGTCCTCCCAGGCCTCTAAGTGCGAACTATAGTTGTCCCATTGGACCTCGACCTGATCGATTGTTCGACATCGTAGTTGTCCAATGTGATGGTCCAGAATGTAGATTGGTTTCGGCGTGAGCACACCCTCTTCCGATACCTTCAAGGAAATCATGTCAATCACATGCGTAGGATCACTAATATAATGTCTCAAACCAGATACATGAAAAACATCGTACATACACCTCAAATAATCAATCAAGGCTAGATGATAGGTCACGGGCCCTTTCCTTTACACTACCTCAAAAGGTCCCATGAACCTAGGACAGAGTTTTTCACCCTTTCCAAACTTGATCGAAATCTTGTGTAGTTTCACCCGCAAGAAGACTCGATCTCCATCTTCATAACTACGGTCAGTGCCATGTGCATCGACATAACTCTTCTATCGATCATGTGATTCCTTGATCCTTTGTCTTATTGTTTTCATTTTCTCTTCCATTTCTTGCATCACTTCTGGTCCAACTAGGAGCCTATCCTCAAGCTGATTCCAACTCAAAGGTGTCTGACATGATCACCCGTAAAGAAACTTGAATGGCGCCATATTAATGGTGCTATGAAAAATTTTGTTGTATGCAAACTCTACCAGTGGCAAGAACTCTTCCCAACACTTATGTTGGTCCATCACGTACATACGCAACATGTCCTCCAATATTTGGTTCGTTCTTTCTATCTTCTCATTTGTCTCCGGGTGATATGTGGTACTAAAGTTAAGTTGGGTTCCTAAGGCCTCTTGGAAACTAGTCCAAAATCATCCTATAAACATTGATCTTCGATCGGATATGATCCTCTTAGGCACACCATGCAACCTCACAATATCGGTGATGAAAACTCTAGCAATGTGGGGTGCCTGATATGTCATATGCATCAGGATAAAATGTGCACTCCTCATCAGAGTGTCAACTACCACAAAAATCGAGTCATGCCTCCTTGTCATCAATGGAAATCCAATGATTAATTCCATCGAAATGACCTCCCATTTTGATTCTGGAATAGCATGTGGCTGTATTAATCCTATTGGATGTCTATGTTCAGCCTTCACTTGCTAACATTCTAGACATCTTGCCACTTAGTTGACTATGTCTACCTTCATTCCTTTCCAGAATAATAAGGGCTTAAGATCTGCCCTCGTCTTCATGACTCCAAGGTGAGGCATGTACACTGCTCTATGAGCTTCATTTAAGATCAAAATTCTCAAATCTTCATTGGGCGGTACGTAAATCCAGTTATTATATCTCATTAATCTATCGTTGTCCATAGAAAATCCCTCAAATTTTGGTACCAACATGGTGTTTTGTCCAATAAATTCCTTAAGTTATTTATACCATTCATCATCGCGTTGTAAAGTTAGAATATTTTCGCATAGATTCGTCTAAAGAGGCATCACCAAATTATGTGTGGTCTCTAACTCAATGCATCAGCCACTCTATTCATTGTCCCTTTTATGTAGGTAATCTAGAAATCATACTCGCTAAGCAGTTCTGACCAATGCCTTTGTCACACGTTCAAGTAGCTTTGTGTAAAAATGTGTTGTAAACCATAGTGGTCCATTTTTAGTTTGAATTTTCATCCAATAAGGTAGTGTCTCCACACTCTCAGGGAATACACAATGGCTACCATCTCCAAGTCATGTGTCACATAGTTCTCCTCATGCTTTCTTAACTTCCTAGAGATGTAAGAGATCACTCGACCGTCTTGCATCAAGACTCTGCCTAATCCTTTCTAGCGCAGACCCCAAACCCTCAGATCAGATTCCACACAGGATCTTTCAACTTTGGCCCCTTAGAGTCTAACTGACTCTTTTAATTTCTCTCAGGAAACTATTCACTCACCCTATCTGAGTATAATTCACAGGCCCTCCTGAGTTATGTCTGCGTGATCATTCACCGGCATGAACTCCATCATCAAACCCCGACTAACATTGGGAATTTTTCCTTTTTCCTTTTCGGGATACTGGATATCGTGATTTCAGAAATATCATGGTCGAGTGCCTAGCCTCTTCAACCTACGAAACCCGAAATAACCAAATGTTGGACCCTTCTTACCACAGATTTCGGCTTTTCGCTCTTCGCGATTTCGAGAGTTGAGATGACGTGCAACTCTACCTCTCGACTCCCGGAGTCCCAAAACCTTAATTACTGAAATCCAAAAAAGTCCACCCTAAGTCCTGTCCCACTTCACGGCTTCAGAATTTTTCCTTTCACTATGTTTCGTCTCTTTTCATCAGGATTCCCAATATGTCGAATCCCGAAATACCAAAACACAAATGTTCCACTCCCAAGGAGATCAATGGTTGTGGTTCTCCCCTTGATCCAACAGTTAGTGTGATTTCACGTACCGGGAGTTCATAAGGTTTATCCTCGAACTCTCTGTCTCTTATACCTTCTGGTCCTCGAATCTCCGAAATGCCAAAATGGTTTTCCTCCATGTTTGAACCCTATATAATAGGGAATCAGTGTTCTGAATAATACTTATCTATTTCACTCTTTACGCTTTTTCTCATGATGCATGGTGAAGGCGGCAGAAAGCGCTCGACACTGACCAAGCAGAAAATGAGTACCTGCGCACGAGCTTCAAAGCGAGTCCCGTTGCATTTTTTGCAAAAAATTGTGGATTGGTTTAAATGGAAAAATTTGACTCTTGGGGGTAAATGCAAAATTGGGTTTATTAGCCTAATTTGGGTTTTTATAATCTATGTTTGGTGAATTTAGCCAAAAAGTGGCCCCTTGGCCTTTATGCAGAGTTTTATGCAAAAATTTGACAATATTTTTAGCAAAAAATTATATTGGCCTAGGGCCAACCCCCCAAATAATCAACACCGAGGGTAAGCGCTATTTAATGCACCAACAGCAAACACACAAGCCAGCACCAGCGCCAACACCAAACTCCAAAGCCAGCCTTGGGCTCACTACATCAAACTACTTGGCAGCTATTGGCATATATCAGTACCCATTTGTGTTCTCTTCTCTTGAATGTGGGATTAATTCCCAAAAATTTAAAAATAAAACACACAATTACTCTGTGCACCCAGGTGTCGACCAGTTTTTACATGTCAAGTGTTGGCTAGGTGATGACAGTCGACGTGTGCAAGTCCAGATTCTGATACGCCATATGTAGTGGATATCGTGTTCCAAGGTTATTGTACAGGTGTCCAACAACATGTGTCGGGTCAAAGGGCACTACCCGAACACCCTCGATTGCTATTCTTGCTCAGATCAACAACGGATTTTGATGTGTTTGATGGTGATAATGCTGCAAATAAATCTAGCAGTGTGTCTCTGCGTCTACACAGGGATATCAAACCCAATAAATTTCTCATGGGTCCTGGTAGGCGAGCAAGTCAGGTTTATATCATTGATTTTGGACTCGCAAAGAAGCATAGAGATACAGTTAGCTTCCAACACATTCCTTACAGAGAGAAAAAAATTTTGGCACTGCCCGAGTGGAGTGCATCACGCAGTCAACCATGACCCATATCGAGGGGTTTTTGGCTCTGATGGGCCAGAATATGCTAAAGATGTTCAAGATATTATCGAGTTTGGAACCACTGGGCGTGTTGCTGGGTTTATTACAGAAACTATACAGGGTGTTGGTGGAGCAGTAGAACTGGATGATAGTATACAGAAGGCTGGAGGTGTTTGTATATCTGATGGGGTTCAGATAGGATCTAGTCGTATGGGAAGTCATTACTGGGGCTTTGAAACACTAGGCGTTATCCCTAACATTGTAACTATGGTCACAGTATTGGGAATGGTTTTCCTCTTGGTGTTGTTGTAACAACTCCAAAAATTGCCCAAGTGTTAACACCACGATCTCACTGTGTTATTTTTGGTGGAAATCTAGTCTGCACTACTAGTGGCCATGCAGTGCTAAAATTTTTAGACAAAGAAAAAATGATAAGAACATTATGCTGTTGTGGGTGCTCATCTAATCAACCATTTGAAAGAACTTCAAGACAAATATGAAATCTTTGAAGAAATGGTGAAGGAGAAGATAGCTGGACGCTATTTTATGCAGCAGATTTCACAGGGGGATGAAATCAATCTCGATCTTGGTCCAGAGAAGACTAATATTTCCTGTATGTTTACTCAGCAAGGTAGAAAAGGGATTAATCAGGATGCCATGGTTTTTTAGGAGGAATTTGGGTCGAACAAGGACATTGTTTTCACACCATTACAATTGATAAGAGTGTATGCAATTTAGATTGTAATCTGGCAATTGATGAAGGCTTCCCCAGTGTTGAGGCTACTATGGCTATTGCCGAGAGTGTTTCTGCAGTTGAATCCCTGTGAGAGTTGATTTGAATGTCTGCAGGGTTGGCTTCTCTATTTTGAATACTCAAGTTAATGACACTTTAACATGTTATGAAAGTGCCTGCAAGGTTGAGTCCTCTGAGGCAGCTGAAGCAGGGTATGATCCTTTTACTCAGTGCTGGACTCAATCTCAAAATTATTACACTACAAAGGGAAATGTTACTGAAGGCAACACAGGTGCTAACATAGAGGCAGATGCAACCAAGGCAGCCCAGGACATTGCAATTGCAGAGTTGGCTCCAACTCACCCTATCAGATTGGGATTGGCCCTTAACTTTTCCGTATTCTATTATGAAATTTTGAACTCACCAGATCGTGCCTGTACGCTTGCCAAGCAGGCATTTGATGAGGCAATTGCAGAGCTTGATACATTAGGTGAAGAATATTACAAGGATAGCACTTTGATTATGCAGCTTCTTCATGATAACCTCACATTATGGACTTCAGACATGCAAGAGGAGACTGGAGGAAATGAAATCAAGTAGGATGGCTGAAGGGGATGAACATCAATGTTTATATGTAAATGACTGTCTAATTTTATTGTTGCAGGGTATGGTTTGGCGAGTTTTGTACTCCTATAATACCATGGAGGGTACACTTAAAAGTTGTTATACAAGTGTCATAGTGTCATTTGGAAGGATCCCTGCTCGTTGGAAAAATATCCTCGTTGGCAAAATATCCCAGCTTTAGTCATTGACTGAGACATATGGCAAACAGGGAGTTCATTTACAGAGAACACCTGGCAGTTAGATCACAAGTGGCATAGTTTCCTATATTTCAGGCAGTAGTTGGAGCACCGATTCTCCAGCTGCTAGCAAATCCTAACAACCTTCAGCAAATTCGGGACAACCAAAGCAAACAATTACCAAATTTAGTTTCCATTTAAATTATTGTTGGTTTGTTATAGGAGACAGCCTACAGATGTCATATTGTATTGTAACTGCTTTTCTATTTTTAGAAAGCAGAGTTATGAACTCAAGTGTGGGAGGACTGAGAGATTTTTATTATTTATACACATGTAAAAGGCAGAACAGGGGTTCGACTGGGTTGAGAGGAGAGGGTTTCGACCTGTGTGAATTTTCCCTTTGTTCGACCTGTGAGGTGTTTTATTGTGTTGGACTGTGTGCTGTGCTTGGCCAGAAAACCTTTTTTGTAATCTTCAAATGATCTATCAGAAATGAGCATGTTGTTCACAGGATTCCTGTGTGGAGATGTTGGTGGTGTTTCTTGTCTTTGTTAAGTTTTTTCCTGTTATCATTTCGTTTGTTTTCAATTTCTTATTGTCAGAAGATAGTAAACAGAGTAGAATTTATTGGAAAATACTCTGCATCTGTCCTTTTGATAATCTTTATGTTATTCATTTAAAGAGCTCAGTTAAGGAATTCTTAGCTACTCCTTTGCTAGGATTTTTCCTCCCCTATTTCTTCCTCAAATCGACACCATCAAAACTTAATTCGATCCAACATTTCCACTACCTTGCCCTATGTAAGAGTTTTGTTTAGATCTGAGAGTGAATCACATATTTAAGCGCAGACCCCATTTTCCCAATGGCCTTCCTTGCTGTCCCAAAATGACCATTTAAAAACCCCAACCCCATACTTTCATTTCTTTTATAGCTAGCCTAACATCTGTCCTATTCCATACCAAGTTAATTCAGAAAGAGAGATCCCTCTCTGAGTCTTGGAGAGCTAGATCCAAGACTCCAAGTGGTTCGAGGTTACCTCTGTGATTGCCTCCGCAGCCTTAGGCAAATTACAGAGAGCTAACACTCCACACTTCTTTGCATTTCACAATTTTAGTACTTCTGATGTGGAGTGTTCTGCCCCTTGTCAAAGGGAATGCCGAAAATGCGATTCCTGAAATGCCGACAAATATCCTGCCACAAATTCTAATTTTGGACTTTCCTCCCCGCTAATTCTCGATCACTCGTCCTCAAGACTTTCGAAACCCCGAATTTCGAAGTTTCAAAAACCCAAACTTGTCACTCTTTGCCTTCACACGAAAACTCTTTTCGCATTTTGGGAACTTGATCAACCAAGGTTTTGGATTGCACTCCGGACTCCCAAACTCTGAATTCTCAAAATGATATGACGGCCTATACAGATCTCGATTGATGGTCCATGTTGACTCTACCTTTTGAATGTGGATCTTTCCGGTGCTTAACTCCCCAGCAACTTCTCTGGATCCTACGGTCCTTGCTATTTCGGGAGTTCTCCTCAAAGAATTCCAACCGTTCAATCTCCTCTTCAAAGAACCTTCGGCTCAAATCAAATCTGCGATCCTCCTCTGGGATTTATCCTCTGCACAACTACTTGCGCTTCCTACTTTCTCTTGAATGATTCCAAGGCCCTAACCCTTCTAACCTTTCTTCACAAACTCAGGTCTTCAAGAAGACTCCTGCACGCACTCCTTGCAGCAATCCTTCAAATACTTCTGAGTATTTGAATTCCTGACTCTGTGCACTTTCTTTGCAACAGCAGTCCTTCGATCTCTCAGCCTTAGTTTATAAGTTCTAAGGTATCGACCAGCCTGCACACACCTTACATGGCTTCTGTGCCTTGCCTGCACTTCTATGGATTGAGAACAACGGTATCCCTCCTGAGCTTTTAGAGATAAACTCTAAACACATGTCAACGCACTCCTTGTGGACGTCTCACTGCACTCCTTGCAGGAACTTCTCTCACTCAGGAAGAGAAACAATTGAAACTCATTCTCTCTCTCTCTCAGTTTTCAAACATCCAACATGAAAACATACATTCACACACAGCATAATAAAAAATGCATGACTGAGAGAATAAAACAATCATAAGCATAGCATTCATCATGTATACACAGAAAGCATTATAACACCATGAGTCTGAATCAAAGCTTCATATATTAATTCAGAACTTTTGTACATGGGTTCTTCTCTACAACTCTCTACTTCTTCTCTATGTTAATGTCCTTAATCATACAATGTCTGATTGATACAATGATACAAAGAATGAGGGTGTCTATAGTCATTTTCCCTCCAGCTCCTAAAACTGTCTTAATCTAGAATTTTAAATCTACCTACTTTCATTAACTGGGCATAAATGCCTCTACATCCTACAAATCAAAGCAGATCGCTCAAGATCTATTTACAATATGGAAGTATGTATTCTTAACTATTTCATTAATGTCTATGCATTCAAACTTTCAAAAACATTTCAAGACGATTTTGACATGTGCCAAAATGTGATGGTGTTCATCCCAACTGTCTTCTGCCTTCATGCTCGCTTGCTGCTATGATGCTCCTGCATCACTTTCTTGGATACATCAGTGCATACCAAGAAGTCCTTGTCCATGTCAAGGACTTTTAGTATTGGCATTGTCGTCAACATCTCCTTGAGCCTTCTAAATTCTTCTGTGCATTTCTCGGTCCATACAAATCTCTTGTTCTTCTTCTGCAATTACATAATCAGATTTTCTATCTTCGAAAAACCCTTGACGAACTGTCGATAATATCCCACTAATCCCATGAAGCTACGCACTTCTGGGACATTTGTCAGTGCAGGCCATTCCATAATAGCCTCAACCTTTGCGGGATCCATAGCGATACCTTCGTCGAAGATGACATGCCCTAAATAATGAATGTTCGATTGATAAAATGAGCATTTTGAAAATTTCCCAAACAACTTGTTCTCTTGTAGATACTTTATTACCAAGTGCAATTTTTTGTCATGTTCTTCCATCATCTGAGAATATATAAAATTATCATCAATGAATACTTGAACAAACTTGTCCAAGTATTCATGGAACTCCCCATTCATCAAGCTCATAAATAACCCTGGGGCATTTGTCAGTCCAAATGGAAAACTCTAAATTTGTAATGTCCAAACCTTGTCTTAAACGTGGTCTTAGGAATGTCTTCATCCTTAATCTGTAATTGGTGATACCCTGATCTCAAGTCGATCTTTGAAAACACCATTGTGCCCTTCATCTTATCAAATAGGTCATCTATTCTTGGAAACATATACGGGTTCTTGATCGTGGCCTTGTTCAATTGACGGTAGTCAATGCAAAGTCTCCACAACCCATCCTTCTTTCGTATGAAAATAACCGGTGCACCCTAAGGTGACACACTTGGACGTATAATTCTTAGGTCCAACAACTCCTTCAGTTGAATTTTCAAATCCTGTAACTCAGGGGTCGACATATGATATGCAGTTCTTTCTATCGATTCGGTCCCTGGCTTTAGATTGATGGTAAACTCCAATTCCCTCTTAGGCGAAAACCCTTGTAACTGTTCTGGGAATAAGTTTGCAAATTCTTGTACTACCGAAAGGTTTTCTAGTCCTTCTTCCATGCCCTTTTCATTCAATGCAAGGATCGCATATAGCTTGCACCCCTTGTGCATGTTCTTTTGTGGATGTAGGGAAGAGATAAACCTTAGGGAAACTCCTTGGTTCCTTCCTACAATCACACATCTATGTCCCTCATCGTCAACCAAACTCAACTGTTTTGTCTTACAGTTGAGTATCAGCTCATGCAATTCCAACCAATCCATATCGATCACGACATCATAAAATCTTAAGATCATGACATACAAGTTGGTCTTCATGACAAATTCTCCCAGGTTAAGGCTACAACATGTAACCTTTCCTCCAACCTTTTGTTTGGCTCCAGAAGCCATTTCTACATAGCTAAACTCATCCTATTCAACTTCCTTTACCTTAATTATTTTTAGCGTTGCACCAGAAATAAATCTCTTTGTAGCTCCTAGATCTATCAAAATATTAAGGGTCTGGTCAATAATGGTACATGATGTCTCGAGCACAGTAGACCGATGCTCGGCCTGGTGGTTTTTCACCATTGCATGAATCTGATGGGCCTTTACCAAATCTCCTACTATGGTATGCTCAGCTGACCCAGCTGTTGTGGCACTCTCAACCAGATATTCATGCTGGTAATGTGGTTCTCCACATGTTAAGCATCCGATCTTCAGCCTAGTACTCCTGGTCCCTGAAGTGGAAGCTGACGGCCCACTTGTTGGATCATGTTGTCATTGATGCCAATGGTTTGATTGATTGATGTCATTGATTGATCTCAAGTGATTGATTGATTTCAAAGGATTGATTGATTGATGATTGATGTAATATAATATGTATTTTCCTTGATGAGAATGCATAGATGAAGATGGATCAATGAGTTGTCATTGATACATGATTAAG
>JASDQU010407766.1:0-10588 GCA_032191745.1 Picea mariana
TCCTTAGTGAATCCTGCTAGAATATGTGGCTCACTGTCCTCACCTAATCCTTCCATTTCAACCTCTGCTTCACCTGTTTGTTTCCTGCGTCTACCCATGTAAATGCCACTGAACCTCTGTATGCAATAACCCCCACTGGTTGGGAGGATCAAAAGCCCTGATACCACTGTAATGTTCCTGAGCCAATTTTTTGTTTGTTTAGAACACTAATTGTTTACTGTTGTTATGTTGTTCATGTGTTTACAGATGTATCCGTAAGATGTGCATGGATTATTCAATGTTGATAGACCAATAGATATGAAACATACATTCATAAAAAATACAAGAGATATAAGAACTCCAGTAGAGAATCAAAATGTCAGATTGACCTTTATTTAGATAGTAAGAAGTCCCCGTATACAAGAGAACCCAAGATCATGGAGCAAGTCCCAATAATAGCAAAATGGGCTTCTAGCCGATACAATAAGAAGAACAATACCAGATGAAAGCCTCCCAAAGGTTGTAAGAGAAGAGATCCAAGCCTCCAAAGGCCACCAACTAGTAGATCTAACCGAAGATAGAAGAACCTAATCAATGCACTGGCCAACCTCCTCAACTGGATGAGTTGTGCCTTGCTCTGGATGCTTCCAAACCCTCATGTTTCAGCCTACCCTCTCCTGAACTCCAAATCCTCCAAAACTCTCTCAGAATGTAGATCGGGTTGCTAGAAACCCCTGGAATCAATCGCAAGCTGATCTAGGCAATGTTGCTCCTCCAAATGGCCAATCCTTAAACTGGATTGTGCCATCCCTGGTTTGATAAAGTCAAGAGGGTACGTTTTCCCCTCTAGGAACCTCCAAATGCTATCAAACTCCGTCAGATCATAGATCGAGCCATTGCTATCATGATACTGAAGTATCAAACCAAACTATGAAGATTTGACCCTCCAAACATTGAAAATACCTTTCTACAGGACGTCCTCTTCCTCTTCAATGTGTGCCAAGCTCACATAAATAAACTACAAGGATAAACCCCTCTGGAATAGACCAAGAATGATGCCAGGGTCCCTCCGAAGAGAATTGAGGTGCTAGATTTTCCAAATGGCTCTTGCTTCCTCTAGATCGAACTAGAACCTCCAAGATGGTGCGCCCCCTAGCTAGAAACCCCCTTGGGTTATGCCTTAACATGGTGAAGGCTTGTAGATACAACCTACAACACTGTAGAATGGTGTGGGAGGATTATTTCACCTCTGGAACCAAGCCTAGATCAAGGAAGGTGGGATATTTCACCACCGAGTTGATCTCTAGGGTTTTAGACTCAAAACCCTAAAAAATGATTGTGCTCAAGAGCTCCAATGCAAAAATGATAATAATCCAGAATGAATAAGGAGTGCGTCCTGCCCTTTCCTTTATAGCTCCAGTCTATTCCTTCATCGAGTTATTTTTACCCTTAGGGTTAACTCTTAACCTAACTCACCCTTCCTATTTCTTCGTTGAGTTACCCCTTTTCCACAAAGTCAACTTATCTTTAGTATTACGATTTTGTTGAGCACTCAACACACCCTAAAAAGTCTATGTCATTTTTTTACTTTTTGGGTACCACTTGATCTTTGAACTATATGATTTGATTTCATTTTGAGAAATCTTTGGCTTTGCTTATTATCTTGAATCTCATTAGCTTTTCAGGTCTGTTTGAACTTATGAAACCCCATGACTTAAAAATCCTTAATGCCTGAATAAAGAATCAAAATCCAAAACACTTCACCCAACACACTCAATTTCGGCATCGGAAGGAATTCAAAGATGGAAAAGAATACTCGAGAAACCTCAGTTGTCGAGTGTTAATCTTCATCGGTATCGACAAAAGGAAGTTTTGCTTTACGACAAGTATTGCATAAGGATATCGCCGATAGCCGATCCCCTTCGGCATCGGTAAAAGACGAGAGGAATAGGCATTAAAATAGAAAGAAAAGATATCGTCGATAGCCAATGCCCAACGTGCTTATTAGAACCAGGGAAAGCCTGAAAGGATTGCCACAGACATTCTGACCGTGCTAAAAGATACTCTCAGTCGTCGATCCCTAATGCGTTTTAGGCATCGAGACTTTTGCGAAGAATTTAATCCGAAGAAAAACACGTGATAGGTTTATTACCGATCACCGACCCTGGATAATTTTAGGCATCGACAAGTCAAGGTTTGTTTTAGAATGCACAACCTAAGGAAGGTTCCAACTCTGATTAATACACATGGATTAGGCCACCTGTCTTCATGTGTCTTTACCAGATCGAAGAACCATACGGTCAAGTTTTGCCTCGAGTCATTTTTTTGGTCCCCTAAGTCCAATTCACACCTCCGAGTGAACTTTGCCACAACAACATTGTACGATGAGATTAATCGACGTCGAAGCTTTTGCGAGGGACATCAACGAAAACGTTCATAGTGCCTCCCCGATCCCCGATTCACCCACTGAGAAAGCGACATGATGGGACGTTTTAGCGTTAGATACAATTATATTTTGAGCATTTAATAGGCTAATTAATACCAAATCTCACATTAGTTGTTACCTCATGCGCCAATTAAAGTGATCGTTTAAAATCCCTGATACACCACATCACCCTCCCCCATGCCTCCGCTGTCAACCCATGATGAATTTAAGTTGCAGAGATTCGGTGGCATATTTGTTTAAATTTCAGTCATCACCCGAATTGAATGGCTGATGCGACACGGTAATTTCTTCCCCGATTTAAATTCCCTTATTCCCTTGAGCCATTATAAAAGAAATCATTATGTGCACAAGGAAATTCAGAGCATCCAGAGAAGCACGACGAGTAATTCGAAAGCTGCAGAGATCTCGTGAGTATAAAATAACTAGGTTTAGAAAGATTTTCAGGTACATATCCAAGTCTGTGGGTTTTACATGGTTACATTTCATATATTTTTTTTTTCCGATTTTGTTCTTTACACAACCTCTGAAAGTTTATTTTGATTGCAGGAACAATGCCTCCAAGAAATCCAACTACTAGACGACCGTAGAGGGTGTTGAAGTTGAAAGAGCCAGAGTTAGGTGAAGGCTACTCTCCAGGGATCGCAAAACAATTGGAATACAATCCGAGACCGAAACCTGTCATCAAAACAACAAAGAAGAAGGTTTTTATTCAACCTCGGCCTTTGGATATACAGAGGCAAGCACATGGTACAAGACGAAACTCCCACATTGGGAAGAGCTCTTCAAAAAGATCATTCAGGAGAAATACTCGGAATATATCCCTCACAGTGATCTGGATGTGAGAGCGCTTGACGATGAGGTGTTTCCAAACATCCGACGATCGTACTTGCATATGGTGGCAAGAAGAACCCTCGCTTTACCCTATAAAGAACTTCTGAAGTGGCTCATCGATCACACAGACACACAGAAGTGTTTAATCAATGATGACAATGGGGGGTGTGTCTGGGTGTTCCTTCTAGTAGAGGTCCATAAATACTACAAACTACGAGACCCCGAGGAGCAACAGAATATAGATTTGGTCGTTATATTCTACGAGTGCCATGACACCAGCCGGGTGATGATTTCATGGTGGAGGGAAGACAAGAAATACACCAATCAGAGCACTAGATGGTGCCATACGACCAACTTAAGGGAGCCATACATCTACTTGATGGCTCTCATCTGTTGATTATATGGAGAGAATGACTGCTCCAGATTTTTAGAGGCATGGATGCCCTTAGCTTGCACAGTGGCAATTTTTGGGAGCGACTTCAACTGGGGAGCGATCATTTCTAAGAAACTGAGCATCTGCATACAACAGGCTCAGACTTCGAAGGAAGGAGAGACACCAACCTTCTACATGGCTTCATATTTACTTGATGTCATGTGTGCCATAAACGTTTTCGTCGGCATGAACCTGAGTTGGCACATCGCAGAGCTCCCAGTCCACGTATATTTCATCATCCTATGGGAGAACAAGTATAGGAAATCTTACTCCCTCATCTGCGATGAATTCATCGCACGTATTTATTTCATTCTTTTTAAGAAAGAATGCCCGAGACTATTGGCTGTAGACAAAAAGATGATATCAAAGGTGGGCCACTGGTACTTGGATGAGCATGACACCTACATCAGGGTTTTTGAGGCCACCAGAGCACCACATCTCCTACCAGCGCATGTCCCTGACCGACTTGTAGTGCGAAAGATATGCTACCAGACCATCCTGCAAGGTTACAATGCCACCCTGGTCAAGGACAAGAAGCGGGTGTTCATACCTTATGGTTTCCATGTAGGTTTCTACATGGTGAAGGACACAGCTCAAGCCAAACAAGAAGGGTTGAGCGAACTAGAGTTCAGATTCCAGACAAGTCGATTCTGCAAGCACGATCCAAAGGGTCTTGTCTAGAAACATGCTTCGCAAGTGTCGTCCTGCAGTCCATATGACCACGACAAATTTGAAGATGAAATCTTCATAGAAAATGCCCAAGACTGGGACGAGGTGGTGGCAAGGATGGTCGACAAGAAAATGACCAGATTCAGAACCATGAGCCTTGATGAACATGCGACAACCATAGAGCAATCGACTCAAGAGGCCCTTAGATCCAGGGAAGAAATGATAGCGACAGAAGCAACAGAGGTTCTCCTGGTAGCTCCAGTGTAGGATAAAGCTTTCCCTATGACATAGGATGCACAGGCAAGGGTGTTGCTCATGATAGAATAGGCTCAACGAGTGATTGATCAACTGGAAGATGACCCAGACCTCATAGGAATGACAGGATCCCCTGCCAATGAACCAGATGAAATCCAGGCAAGCCCAAGCGGCTCTGAACTAATAGACATTGATGAAATCATTGGGTTAGACAACCCTGAAATCACAACCCCACAGGCCGGATCACCAAGGGATGTTTCAGCTCAATCGGAGACAGTCAGAGCATCAGGGAGAGCAAGTGCATCAAACCCCCTTCACGAATTGATAAACATCTATGATGATGAAGAGATCCTGGAGGTATCCCTAGTGACCCATGTACAGATCATAGAGGAAAAGGAGTCATAGAAGACATGTTCCCCAGCTCTCGACGCCTAAATTCAGATCCCTTCACACAATGACCAAGAGGTCGAAAGTGTCTTAGGCACTAAACCACTCAAGGTACCGAAAGCTCGAAAGGATAGTCCAATAAACAAGCCAGGATTGGATGAACAAAAGGAAGAATCTCCACAGTAGGAAATCGATGTCTCAACGACCGATTATCAAGTAAGTACCAAGCCTACCCCCGACTCCTCAATTTCAATTGGTACTCAACTTCCCGATGAGCAACAAACAAAAGCTGGTCCATCAGAACACATCGAGGAAGTTCAAGAACCCAGTCTTGAAAAAATATATACCATCGAGAGCCTGGGAAATATGCTCACTTGGGGAGATCAACAAATCCCCAAACCCGTAGATGAAGTTATTAAGATACATGCTATCTCTTATGACCATAAAAGGAAAGTTATCGTGCAAAGAACCACCAAGAAGAGGAGGATCACTTTATATCGCTCCATCCTCATCACCACGGATGAAAATCTGATCATCACAGAGCATGCCAAGACATCCGAACTTATATGCATAGGGATGGAAATCACAGATGCCACCCTGGACAGAGCGAAGAGGGATGAAGAGGAGTTGGTTGCTGCTCTAAAAGAATTCGAACATTTGTGGCACTTGGAAAAATATTACCAGGACACGACACAAGCCACAGTGTTCCTAAGGAGTGAATTCAAGGAGGCCTACAACAAATTTACAGATGAATGGCACCTATTCATTGCGAGGATAGTCGAACTTCAAGAAGACACCCTCATGGCACTAGCGACGTGCAAGGATATGGAGAAGTGGTATGAGAAATTACACCAAGCCGTGGAGAGGATCGACTATATCAGCGCGGTGCAACAGGGCTGAGACACCGAAGAGCATGACATTCGAGTGCTAAGGGAAAGAAACATCGATCGCATAACGAAATCAGCCGAATATTGGGTTAAAATGGCTTAGGAACCTCATCGGTCAATCCAAGAGAAATGGGCCAAGTGCAAGAAAAGTTGGACCGAGATCAAACAGGTAATTAAAGACATTGGCGTCCTCGAATTCAGTGCACCCGATGACATTGTCGATTTGCACGACATAGTCAAATCGCATGCCGAACAAGACTCATCATGGGCTGGGGAACTAACAAAGCTGGCAGACATGGCACCAGGATAGGTGCAATAGTTCATGGAGCACCCGATCAAATCTAGAGCCATGTTGCAGCAGTTAAGTGTCAGAATAGTCAAGTATCGGGCACATGCAATAGAGATCCGAGATATCCTTTTGGCCCCAATGGAACAACATATATTCTCGTATGCTAACACATGCGAGGTTCTCTTGTCAAGTGGTCGAAGTATGAGAGGATTCATCCACTCAAATGAGACCATTTTATGACTCTGTGAAGACTGATAGAAGAAAGTACCATGTGGCGAGTTTTGTTTTACTTAGCTACACTTTAATAGTTATTTTTAGTCAATAGTATGTTATAAATAGGAGGATCAACCTATTAGTCAAAGGTTTATGGTTGTTGCAAAGACCCTCATTTTTGGATTTTGTAAAGAACTATTTCGGAGGTGCCTTAATTGAGAAGTCTTGTTTAGGACCAGAGACAAGTTTGTGTTTTTGATCAAAAGTATATATGATTGGATGTGGAGAAGAATTATTTCTAATTTCATCTCATGAATGGATGTTGTAACGAGTAAGAGCTTCTAAATATGTTGATAAGTTATGTGATTCAATGTTTTACAGTTCTTGTCTTTGATGATGAAAATTAAATCGTTGTGTTATTATGTGATTGATGATCAAAGTTAAGGGAATTATTTTTCTTGCCATCATTAATTGCATGCAAGTTTTCTTTATGATAAATCGTATCTCAATCATATTGGAATACCAATAGGTTAATGTATTAGTACTAGCTTTGTGATATAAAATTATTATCTGCATGCTAGAATAAAAGGGTTATCCTAAGCTCATCCTTCTCCAATAGTTATGTTTTCTCACTTGGTTGCCTAGTTGGTTTATATTGGCTTTTATTTCGTATCGATCCCACCAATAAGAAAAATGAACGTCTGAACTGAAGGAGAAGCCTTCAAAAGAAAACGTAAATCCCATCAATTAATTGGCCGGATCACAAGATCTGGAGAACCATTCCACCATTAAACGTTGAAGAGTCTAATTGGGCGTCGACGGTGGGTTTGGTTCCTGCTGTTGAGTTAAAGGGATTTAGGACCCCTGAACAGAATTGGCTGTAGAAGGAGGGCATGAAGAATGAATGGTTGACAATATTATTTACAAAATCTCAGACAGCCTGTAGATTCAAAATAGCCCACATTGTAATGTCCCTTTCCAAATAGGAGCTCTAGAGAGGAGGCTTGATGGTCTAAATCGCCTTGTTAGACTATAGCCAGGGCCAAAAAATGGGTAAACATGGTTACTAGAGGTCACTCCAGTCAAAGGTGTTATGTTCGAAAAGTCACATTGAGCTAAAAATGGTTCAAAGCACTATTAAGTCACTATGAGCTAAAAATAGAACAGATGAACTAAAATTAGAAGTCAATAATGAATTAGGGTTTAGGAAAGCTATAAGAGAAGAGTCAACGACCTAATTCATCATTATGCAAATTATGACTTGTCATTGAGGAGAGAGGTGCATCTGAAGAGAGATAATTCAGTGGATTACAGGAGGAAGACACCAATTGGTTGATTTCGGTTTTGAGACACACACCCTACTCACTGGGAAGATCACACAGGTCTTCCATCATTCTTTAGCAGCAGTTACGCAAGGTCCAACAATAAGGGCACACTTATCCAGGGTGAGGGCACAATTCCTGAGGAGGTTCAGTGGATCGACTTGTCCCATCCTGGGAGAGTTCAGAGATTCCCCTCCGACCCAATTGAGAGGAAGGAAAGGCACATCTATTGCCTGGTTCCTCATCAGATTCTGACAAAGGAATCATCTGGGGCACATTTTCTAGACTTGGAAGTGTGACACTTTTGGTAGACACATTCGGGGTTCCCAAGTGAGCATCAAATCAAATTCAGGGAAACCCTTCCAAGCCATTTCCCAGTAGACCAAGGCGAACATTTTGAGATACATCTCAGCTGATTCCGATGGTGAAATCACTAGGGCGCATTTTGCCAGTGAGAGAGGGGCAGATTCCCCCAGGGAGATGCAACCGGGGTCCAGACCCACCAGTAGAGGGGTCGTTCAGTTACCAGGACTGAGAGCTAGAGCAGGGCACACTATTGGGGACAATTTCTAGGCCATTCCGAGAGGTATAGCTGCCAGGGCGAACTTTCCAGACTTCCAGCAGTTACCGTATGAGTTGTCGTAGTTCCAGCTCATCCATTGATCCCGCAGTGCTCATCTATTATCAGGTATTATCATTTAGTTTGCTTATTGTATTCCAGTTAAGATCCTTTTGTCTTTTTATCTAGCCGAGTAATTCATTTTATTCAACCGCATTTGGCCTTTGTACTCCATAGAGATATCATAATATAAACTTTGCAGTCCTTTATCACATTTGTTATTTGTATGACCATTTATATGATGTAAACAATTAATCGTACACACATATTAGCAGCGTTTCCTAGACTAGTTGAGTCAGGAACATTACAGTGGTATCAGAGCTTTAGTCCTGCCAGCCTATGACTAAATACGATGAGTGCAGTAGAAGACCCAGAGGGTCTTGAGCATGTAGGTGACGAATATATCACTTACAATAGGCATCAGGAAAGAAGGCCTAGGCCTGACTTTCTTCCTTTTCCTCCTAGCTCAGAAGAAGAGGAAGAGGCACAGAAAGAAGCAGAGAGAAGGGCAGAGTGTGAGGCTAAGCACGAGGCAAAGATAATGCTAGGAGACAAATATGAGCGACTAGAGGGAAGTGGCAAGGCCTCCAATGGGACCAGAGGCAGTCTTCATGCAGGTTATCAACGATATGTTAGCTAGTCATAGGACCATGTCTCAGTCCTTGGCACAGGCGGTTGATAGAATGGCTATAGTGGGCACCCCGGGCACACAAGCCCCACATGCAGCATAGGGGAACTCAGAAGTAGGCAATAGACTCCAGTCACCCACTCGCACATACACCTCTGTGAGTAGGATCCTCAGACCCTTGTTTCCAAGTTTCCAGAGGGCACCCCCGGTAGTAACACAGTTGCCGATAGCACAGAGGTTGCCCACTCATGCAGATGACATTGCGGAGTATCGGAGGGAGTATGCAGCATTGGGTCGTGACTTCCATCAGGACATGACCCTAGTCGAGTAGTATGGACTTAGACTCAGGAATTGCCCCAGAGAGCCACAGAGAGGAGGGTCGCAACAACAACATGGGAATAACATGGATTTCATCCGAAAATTTGGTAAACTCACCATACCTTCTTTCGATGGATCGTCCAAATCCACAGCCAGAGCTTGGATACAGAAGCAGGACACATACTACAAGCTCAATTAGATGACCGAGACAGAGGCCATCAGTTTCGCGACCTTACACTTGGAGGGTGAGGCACACGAGTGGTGGTATCATGGATTGGTGACATTGGGTAATAGTCGCATCACCTCCTATAGGGAGTTCACAGAGAGGCTCATGGACATGTTTGACAAGAGGGATCCCAAGATCCACTTCAGGGATCTAGCCAAGTTGAGACAAACTGACACAACAGACGCTTTCATCACAGAGTTTCAGCGGGTAGTCATGGCAGTGACAGAGATATCAGAGCCCAGGCTGATCATGTTATTCACAGAGGGACTCATAGAGCCTTTGAGAGAATGGGTGAAGGTATACAGGCTTCCCACCTTGCAGGATGCCATCCTTCACACTCGAGATTTGTTAGACTCAGTGCCAAAGACTAAAACCTTTTCCAAACCCTTCGAACCCTAGAAGGATCGAGACAGGAAGCCATTCCAGAGAGAATGGAAGGGTAAGGAGAAGTTGGATGATGAGACCAGGTGAGAGCCTATGAGGAAGAATCTTTGCTTCAACTACAAAGACCCTTGGGTCCCAGGCCATAGGTGCATGGGCATGAGTCATCATAGGTAGAGGAGCAGCCTCCCCGTAGACCGCCAACACTGGCAAGAGCTCATCCTCCAATAGTCCCACAACCACCTGAGCAGACTAACAGGAGGAAACTAGCAAAGGGAGGAGTCATAGTGACCCTTTCTGGTGTTCCCAGGTATGATACCCTTTAGATCATAGGGAATATTTAGGGGCAATGGGCAATCGCCCTGATAGATGGTGGGGCCACCCACAACTTCATCAATGCTTCACTAGTATTGAGACGAGCACTTCAGAAAGAGGAGTTTGAGGGGTTTGATGTTGCAGTAGCAGATGGCCACACAATGGAGGGTGTAGACAGAGTTCCAGACTTGGAGATAAAGTTAGGCAACTGCACAGTGAGAGATACATTTTATGTGGTTGACCTATTTGACACAGATGTGGTGTTGGGAGTCTAGTGGATGATTACCTTGGGAAAAATCACCACCAATTACCAAACCTTGGAGATGGGATTCAGAGACCATGACGGGAAGAAGGTTGTTCTAAGAGGTATGTCGAAAAAAGCACCCAGGA
>JASDQU010407769.1:0-11002 GCA_032191745.1 Picea mariana
TTTGTTCGTATTGGTGAGCTTAGGTGTGTGTGTGCTCTTGTTTGCAGCTGTTTTCGAAACTCGTTTCATGCACTTGACATTGGAAATCATGTTTAGTTCTGTTGGTTAGCTGGTGTGTGACTGCTATAGTTACTGTGTCCATCCTCATGTTGGTTAGGTTGCAGTATGAGGGTTCGGAACCACCTGATTGTACTCCTTGCTCTGGCTATCGAACCGGAACTAGGTAAGTGGATCAATGGGTTCTGATTCGACCGATGTTGAAACGCTTCTCGATCTCAATCTACCCATGTATCTACCTAGCTTCTGGTGCTGGTGGTTATGGATTTGGATCTAGGCGAGGTGGGGGCGAATCAACTCACAACTGGCTATGATCCTGCCTTTCCCGCTGGTGATATGGGAACTACGTAAGCCGGATCTACTGAATTTGGAAGCTTGGAACTGGCTATGGCTCTCGATCTTCATCACGAACTGCTGCAGCCATTGATGCTGTGGTGCTACTGAAATAATTGATCAATTGACTGTAAAAAGGCACGGCTGAAATCACACTCTTTTTCGGCCTAATGTCGATTGAGTAGTTCAGCCTAATTAGGAAATGGTTCCTAAGCTGAATGGCCAATTGATCAATTATTTCAGTAGCACCCCAGCATCAATGGCTGCAGCAGTTCGAGATGAAGATCGAGAGCCATAGCCAGTTCCAAGCTTCCAAATTCAGTAGATCCAGCTTACCTAGTTCCCATCTCACCAGCGGGAAAGGCAGGATCATAGCCAGTTGTGAGTTGATTCGCCCCCACCTCGCCTAGATCCAAATCCATAACCACCAGCACCAGAAGCTAGGTAGATACATGGGTTCTGATTCGACCGGTGTTGAAACGCTTCTCGATCTCAATCTACCCATGTATCTACCTAGCTTCTGGTGCTGGTGGTTATGGATTTGGATCTAGGCGAGGTGGGGGCGAATCAACTCACAACTGGCTATGATCCTGCCTTTCCCGCTGGTGATATGGGAACTACGTAAGCCGGATCTACTGAATTTGGAAGCTTGGAACTGGCTATGGCTCTCGATCTTCATCACGAACTGCTGCAGCCATTGATGCTGTGGTGCTACTGAAATAATTGATCAATTGACTGTAAAAAGGCACGGCTGAAATCACACTCTTTTTCGGCCTAATGTCGATTGAGTAGTTCAGCCTAATTAGGAAATGGTTCCTAAGCTGAATGGCCAATTCAGCCTATTTACTCCAATTACTTATGTATCGCTCAGGGCTGCTTTTGGTTCTTTATAACACAATAAAAGCAAAATCCAGCCTTTGTTTCAATTGTTACAATTCCAAAACCAACTATTAAGCGGATAACACAACTATGTCGCTACTACTAAATAATCGTTCAAGACTGCGCTACAGTAATAATAAGGTTGTGCTGCTTGTACTAAGTTGTTCAACCTAAGTCAATATTGAAACTTGTTTCAAAATAATTCCCTACTCTTTTGAGTTTGATGAGCGAGATAGAGAGCGAGATCCAGAGTCTGCTGTTAGGGATCGTGATAGGGATTCAGTAAGTTATCGAGAGCGAGCATCTGAACCAGCAACAGATCGGAATACAGAGCCATATGTTTATGTTCTAACATAGCCTATTGGTTAGGCTTCTTCGGTAGTAGTAGCTACAGTAGCTGCCGAGATAGCTCATATAGTCTATACAGACTCTGAGAGGTGGGGCCGAGTGCTCCTAGCTAGCATAGAATATACCGTATATAGAGTCTAATATAACGCATATAGAGTAGAGTTCCTAGATTGTTCCGAGTTTTTGCACAACCACTATTGATTCAGTTGAATATCCAAGCGCATCCCTTCCATTTATAGAACCAGATTCGGATGCTAGAGAGCGAGATACAGATGCACCAGTAGCAAAGGCAAAGGTAGCTAGAGCATAGGCAGCTTATCAAGTAGCAGTAGTCCAACCAGCAGTAGTAGTTTAAGCATCGAAGCCACCAGGACGTATGTATAGAGAAGCCACAAGCACTTTATTGGCTTTGCACCAGCACTTGGCTTAGCCATTGATTATGCAATTTATTACGCTCTTTATTCTGTTGTTTAAGTAGTTGGTTCAGCAGTGGATTCTTTCGATCCAGCAAATGACCCAGGACCAGATGATTCATTAGTTCCATCTCCTTAGCCATAATGAATATCCAGATTGATACCCAGAAGCAGAGCCAGCAGCTTAAGAACCAGTTGGATAGCCAGTCCCAGAAGCAGTTGAAGCAATGGAAGTCGAGCCAGCAGCAGGAGTTGATGCCGATGAAGCAACATAAGTAGCAGCATAAGTAGATCCGGGATCCAGTCAAAGAAGCAGCAACACCAGTGATAGAGGTAGCATGTCCAGTAGCAGAGATAACTGATATAGCAGATGTTTAGTTAGTTGGTTAATAAGTCTCAAGCAACATATCTATACGTAATTCCTTTGGCCAAAGCCATAAAGCTAGCCAGTAAATCAACCCTATTTACGGAAGCACGCATAAGAATTATATGGAGTTCCACGTAATTCTTTCATATTGCTCAGGGCTGCCCAACCGAACTATAATTAATATGCAAAAGCTGGATCAACCGAGTAAATTGGGTAAAGGTCAGCAATGGGGTAAACAACTGGTTCCAATTCAAGTTCCTCTTTATGTTCGTTGACCAGAATTTGGATCTCGATCTAGAACTGTTTAAACAAAATTCGTTAGGGACTCTGCTACTGGAACTAAAGTCTTGCTTGTGGCAGCCTTTCGACTAGCTGTTTCCACCTCACGTGCTTTATCGGCCAGCAGGTAACACCTTACTTATCATAGTCTATGTCCAACTGAGACTAATTCCTTTGCCTCCACCTCTGATACCTTTGTTTCTCGGTCAACAAAGTCCAGAATTGGTGCAGGATCTAGAAGATATTAAACATCTGGATATACAACTATAGGATCCGCTTCTGCAGGATCATTTACAGGTCCTAGATATGCTACCATCTTTTACTCTGTAACCTCTACTTCCACTATTGAAAGGATACTGGAAGGGATTCTTCTGGCTCTAAAACCATAAGGGGTGCTTTGCAAGGTGCTAGTTATGGAGAAACTTGGTAAGCTGGTGCTGATCCCGTGTTGTACTGCTTCACTGGTCGGCATGAAAAACTCTCCCTGCTTGCCCTTGCTTGTTCTGTGTCATTCCACAGCTTGAACTATGGCCTGTGGTTGTGGGTTGACGATGGTTTCATGCTAGTTCCTTCCCCGACCAATCACTTTCGCCCAACTGCAATTACTATTTCTTTGATCCGGTCAACGAGATTTCAACAACTGAACCGATGGCCTTTGAGTATGCTGTCCCTTGTTGCTACCTCAGCCTCGCCCAGACATGAATGAAGAACCTTTTCCCCCACTATTCGTTAATACATAAATAAGAATCGAGGATCTGTCTATGGAATGTACTTGCTCGCCCCGCCAGTCCTTTCTACGCTCTTAACGTGGATTGGAAGATATATCGTATACGACGCTATGGACGAGCKCTTTCTCTAACTCTTGGTTCTAAAAGAAAGACGAGTCTCTGTAACGCTTGGTTCSGGCTCTAGCTCTTCTAACAGTTATATCTAGAACTAGAGGAGGGAATTGAAGCCTCTAGTTCCGTAGTAGATCTGTGAATTAGCCACTTCTATAGGAGATCTGTAGAGCCTCAGAAACTGGAAGGTCCCTGTGCTTGCTTCCCCTCTCAAGGTGCAAAGACAACTGGAGGGATATTGGTATGGGAAGGAGACAGCGGTAACGCCTGGTCCCGGCCCCGGGTGTGAGCACTCGCCGGTAAGGAGATTTTGATTGGAGGGAGATATAACTGTCACTTAAGAAAGGGAGCGCGCGATTAATGAAACGCTTTTCTATTTCTAAACGCATCCAATCTATAACAATTGAATATTATAGGCTCATACAAAGCACCCATTCAATTCTAGAAGTGGTTTCCTCCGCAGCTCATCAATTCGAATCATTCAGATACCCATATTAGGGTTTCCTTGGGAAGCCTCGGCTATGAAAAGATACGCCTATATGCTCACACTTTACCCATAAGTCGTTAAGTCCATCCCCTCACCCATTGGGGAAAGTCTATAGGTATGTGATAAACTCAGTCCCAAAAACAAGCACTCAATCTCCATCGGGCGAGGGAAATAGGCTTCAATGCCCACTTCGATTCCACCATTTTAGTAACCTGCCCTCATACTGGCCCCCGAGAAATATATATTTCACTCTCTCAGCTGCAGAATTGATCCATCAGAAGGATTCTATCTATTAATCCTTCAAATGAATTGGACATTGGAATGAATTGACAACACTATGAACATCTCCCACGGATTCAACGTACGCTACCAATTCACCGCGGAAGCAGTTCATTCGCCCGTGCAAAAGTTATCCGCTTTTTGAATGAAGCGCAGGATGAAAGACGGGGGTTATATGGCTGGGCATATACAATCTGCGCATCTACAACCTAGGTATCTACCACGACCCATAAGTAAGGCATTCGCTCACTGAGTAAGGAAAACCCAGCACCAGGACCAGCTATCTCGCACCCAACTGTTTGCTTTCCCCACCCCGAAAAAGCTCACTCAATCTCCCACCCATCCTCTCCTCTTTCTCCATTCATCTGACACACCCAACACCTAGGGACCAGGGCCACTCCCTCCTTTTTTTAGTAGTGGTTTGTAATCCCAGCTAGCCAGGGTTTCTAATTCTTGTTCTTCATAATGGCACCGGGAGCAATATCGTAGTGGCACCGACAACGAACCAGGAGCTATCATAACTCATGGGAATCAACATGAAATGGAAATGGAATCACTGGGGATAGGAAATGCACATCAAATCACTGGGATCGGGAATCGGTTGCACATGGGAATGGGATCACTGGGGATACCGTCACTCATAAACCAATGCCATCTCCAAACCACCTTTCTATACCCCGAAACCATACTCCACGATCTGGCACTTCCAGGTCCAAGGCAAGGATTCTATCTCCCCTCAAGCGCTTCATCCCAGCCATAAAGTTCCAACCACTCATAAATTCAGTAGTTCCACTAGGCTAAGGAAGTTCCACCCGACGATTCAGCTCATAAGGAGCAGCTCTAACAATTTCTTATTATAAGCTCATCTAAGTAATCATTTGCAGCCAATCATTGAATATTATAAGCAGGGGAATTGAGCCATTTGCTAGCCACTTTGCATTCTCTACCTAAAAGATTATTGAAAAAATAGAGTGACTGGAATTTTCTGCATGCAGTCACCAATTCTGGACATGGGAAGGTGTTATGCACCAAAACTTGCCCTAGCCTCGAATTCCATAGTATGGACGCCTTTTCTATGAAATCGAACCTTTCGGCCTTGTCGAGCACAACTCCTCTCACTTTCCCTGGCTTATTAGTCCAACGACGGGTCATAAATTCTAGCAAATTCATCGAGCTTCTTAGCTCGCGATGTCACCTAACAAGGCTTTCCACCTCTTCTTTGTTGCAGTTGCAGGCTTCTTTGAAGAAGACCCTTGCGGTAAGGGTTTCTATGTTACAGATATGCTGGATTGTGTTACTACCCTTACACGTATGTAATAGACGAAAATGGCACCATGCGCAGTTTCAGATAGTGTTACTATTGCAAGTATCTCCACTCCTGGCATGAGTGCCTCTAATGGTGGCACAGTCTTCATCGGTGGTGTTGTACTTTGGCTAGATTGGCCCCTTTAGCTCTGTCGTCGCTCTCCTTGGCCCCTGCCTCTACTGGTACTTCGTCCAGAACCCTGGCTGGAAGTTCGTCCAGCTATGCCGCCCTTTTCTATATCATAATTCGCGAACCCAAACCTGTCTTGTCCCTTATCAAAATCATACTCACTTAATAATTTTGACCACCTCCTTTGTATAATTTTCATGTTACTTTGTGTAAATATGTGTTGAAGTCCACAATGGCCTATCTTCAATTCATATTTTCTTTCAAGTAGGTAATGTCTCCAAATTCTTAACGCATGTACTATTGCCACAAGTTCCAAATCACGCGCTACATAATTCTCTTCATGTAGTGGAAATTTTATTGAAGTGTAGGTACCCTACCTTCTTTCATTATTACTCAACCTAACCTTCTTTCTAAATGTCTGTACATACCAAAAAATCTTGATCCATATCTCATACTTTAATATAGGAAACATCATCAGTAATTCTTTAAGCTTTTGAAATGCTTTTCACATTGCTCTATCCACACAAATTTATTATTCTTCTTCTATAATTCAGTTATAGGATTCCCAATCTTTGAAAAACCTTCCACAAACCTTCTATAATATCCACCCAAACGCATAAATCTATGTACTTCGTGTATGTTAACAGGCACCGACCATTCCATAATTGCTTTTATCTTTACTAGATCCACCACAATCCCTTCTCTTGAAATTATGTCCCAAATAATGAATCTTTGATTCACAAAATGAAGACTTATAGTTTTTACCATATAGCTTATTCTCTCTGAGACATTGCTATACTTGTCTTAAATGTCCTTCATGTTCCTTAAATGTTCTAGAATATATCAAAATATCATTAAAAAAACACTTGTGCAAACTTGTCCAGATATTGTTGAAACACTCCATTCATTAAAATCATAAATACACCGAGTCCATTCATCGGTCCAAAGGGTACTACTACAAATTCATAATGACCAAAATGCATCTTAAATGTTCTCTCAAGAATATCCTCTTCTCTTATTCTTAATTGATGATATCCCGACCTTAAATTTATTTTAGAAAACACCTTATCCCCTTTCATTTTATTAAATAAATCATTGATTTTAGGTAACTGATATTGATTTCTTATCAGTTTTTTTTTTTTAATTGTTGATAATCAATATTAAGTCTCCATGATTTTTCCTTTGTGGATATCACTGACACTCCCCATGGTGATATAGTTGGACGGATAAATCCCAAATCTAAGAGTTCCTAGAGTTGCATACACAACTCTCACAACTCCGGAGTTGTCATGCAATAAGGAGCCTTTGTGATAGGTTTCCCTCCCTTTCCCGGTTTGAGTTCAATTGTGAACTCCAACTCTCTTAGGTATTAATCTAGGTAATTATTTTGGAAACACATCTGAGAATTCAAATAACACATGATATTGTTATATATTTACTGTATCTTCATTGTTGTTCATAGAAGTTATGGCATACAGTTTACACCCTTTTCTCAAGCTTTCCTTCAATTGAAATGATGAAATGAATCTTAATGATACTCCTCTATTCATCCCTACTAGGTGACAAGCCTTAGAATTGTCATCTTTTTATCATCTTTTACATAATCCATGTCTCTTTTTTCCTACCTTTTTACTTTGTATTGATCCAATTTGATGCTTGGATCCTAATTTAGGCAGAAGGCATTTTTGACTTGCATTTCTTCACATTTTGTTGATTATTTGAATAATAAGTAGGAGAAATGCGTGTTTGTAACTGTCTTTGGGAGTTTCCAGATCCCATGCTAGAAGTTTCCATTGCAAATACTATGCTATAGGTATTTTTTGTGGATCCCATGCTACTGGTCTTTGTCCATCCTACAAGTCTTTGTTGCAGATCCCATTTTACAGGCCTTGTCATGAATCCCATATTGCAAGTTCATGTGTCTTGATTGGATGTGGATTTGGTTCCACTAATGCTAGGGAAATGTATCTTTTGAATAAATCATTGCTAATCATACACACAACAAATAACCATATTTTTCATTCTTGTTTATTGAAACGATTACATAGTTGCAATGTGGATACAATCAATCTGTGTCTTTCTGTTTTTAATCAGATCAGTAATATGTTATTATGAAATTCTTTGTTGTTGGAACAACTCGAGAATCACTCATTCTCAAGCATGTTCTTAGAATATTTTCTTTAATTATAATACTTCTAAACTTGTATAAAATAGAACCTCTTGCTTCTGCAGGGGAGGAAGGAGCAAAAAAAAGACTAAATATTTATGTGATCTTGTCTACAGACTATTATGTTAATTCAAAGCTATTCACAGAGCATTGATGTGCAATTTCTATGTGTGTTTGAGTTTAATTAGATAGTTGTTGTAACTCCACCAACACTCTATTCTAAGGAGGCAAGGCCCACTCCATATAGAATAGATGATGTATTTTATTTCTGTAGGTTTTATTTTATTTATGTAGATTGTATACTACAATTGTATTTCTCTCATGTTTGTTAGATTACTTTGCTTTCCCATTGGTTGATTATCTCTCATGTTCAGGGTGTGATTGCTAGTCATCATTTATTTCTTCACAATTGAATGCAGAGCACAATATATTATTTATAATTGAATGCAAACATATTTTGGTGTGTGCGAATGATCTTTAGTTTATCAGTTTTAATAGTTCATAGATAAATCTCTTTACTACAATCTCATGATAGATAAACTAGTGGAAGATAAGAAAGTGCAGCCTATAGATATGTTGCATGGTAACTTGCAAGTAATATAGAACCCCGAGTTGATAAAATAATGTACAATCTGTTTACTTGATGTTACTATAAATTAGAAGGGTAATTAAAGAGGTCGTAATTTTGGTGCCATTGCTAGGGAGTTTCCAAAGGCGCAATAGTATTTCTTGCACTAGTTTTAAGATAACACATGGTACGAGGATTTGTAGAGAGAATTGTTGGCTACCTTCTCTGTATAATATCATACATGCTATTTTGCATTAAATCATATAGAATGTATGAATAGAGCTAGAGATCTAAGAGGTCGATTTCTTGGTGCAGTAAGAACTAGCCAAGATACTAAACACTTTGCAGGGAAACCAATAGAAGGAGAAGGAACAAGGATGTCCAACTCTCATATAAAGGAATATAGAATTGGATCTACAATAACAATCACTTCGACAATAGAAGAAGAAGTTATACCTCCAACTGTAAAATCAACAAATTCAATTRATCCTACAATAGAAGCTACTTYTGCAGTTGAAGTAGAATTTGTACTTCCAGCGACAAAACTAGTAAATACATAAGARCTTATCAGTGGGCAACTTAATATAGAATTTCAAMCGAACCTAGTCCAAGAACCAAGAGTTTACACCTACTCCGTAGAATCAGTAGCACAAAAGAGACCTATTTTTCTAAACCCTCTGTGTAAAATGGCAGAAGAAGAAGGAACGTGATCTCCACTAGGGAGGAAACTGTCATGTTTGAATTCCCAATCAAAGACCCTSGAAGCTTGGAAAAAATGAAGAATATCCCTCCTTTAGCCTTGTTGAATTTTAATGGTATTGCAAGTGASGATATTGACACATTTATTTTCAATTTCGATGTCCTTTGAAAAAGTTATGATTACATTATGGATKCTTGGAAAYTAAAATTGTTTCCTGCCACATTGAAGAATGCAATACTTTGTTGGTTTAAGGGAATTGGTGGGAAAAGTATTGGAACATGGGAAGACATGAAGAAGACATTCCTGAAGAAATATCATGACTACTACAAGGACAAATATTGCAGGGAAGAAATATTCAGGATGACCCAAAAATAAGATGATAATTTGGAAGACTACGTGGAACGATTTCAATGCAATATGCAACAATCAAAACAAAGTAAGTTGGAGAAAGAAACCTTGTGAATTATTTTGTTAAGAGGAATTAGAGATGAATGCATTGATATTTTAAAATTAATGGGGCATGGAGATGTTTCCCAACTAAGCCACGACAATATTTGTGAACTTTGGAAATGTTACTCAAGAGGAACCTCCAAGCAAGGGAAAGGACCTAGAGACATTGTAGTCAGAATCACTAAAACATTCAAAGTAGGAATCACTCGAGCTAAGATTGACAATTTGCTAGAAGATTTTAAGATTGACATCCTCATCTCCTTGAGTTCACAATTGGACACACTGTAAGCCAAAAAGAAGCAAGATGAAGTAGAGATGGCCTTGTCAATATTCTCTTCCAAGTGCAGAAAAAACATCCCTTGAGGGATTGTCCATTGAATAACATTGAGATCTATGGGATTTGTGAGTAGGATCATACCATAAGCAATTGTCCCTCTCTACCAGGATTAAAAACAATCTATCAAGGAGAAAATGAGGAGACTGAACATATTTTCTCATCACCCACAAGTGACTTAGGAAAACTTGCCCCTCCGTTATGGTTGAAGACCCTTCATAGTCTTATATTGATTATTGGACTAACCATCAAATGCAATATCTTTCTCAAATCGTGATATCCCTCCATGCTTTGGAAACAATGGGTACCTCAGCCAACCCAAAACCATCCATGGAAACAAGGATGATGAAATCCTTCCTTTGGAAACCAACAACAATAAGCTCCACAATACCCTCCCCCTCCAAAATTCCCTCAACAACTGCAATTTCCACCATTGCAAATTCCTCCGCAACATCAAGTAGAATTTCCTGCAAATAAGCCTCCATGGAGACCTCAACTTCCTACACAACCCATTTCTAACCAAACAATAAAAAAACTCATCCCACTTACACTACTAAGCTGTACAATTACCCTACATACTTTTGTTGATTAAGGTTGGTTGTCATTGATGTCAACCCTTGAAGAAAGCCCCGTAGCATAAAGGTTTGGGTAATGGACCTAAGATTGTTTGATGTAAAGATGACTCATTATTGTCTTGTCATGGTTGATAAGAAGTAAATATGGATGAACTCCAAAGTGGTCCCCTTATGGTGAAAGCCCTCACGGGAAGATGCTTTGTGGAGTAAGAGAACCCATGCTTAATTGTGGAATAATGAGATGAAGGACAATGAATTTGTTAGGTAAAATATCCTATATGGATAGTGCTTTCATTCCATTTCTGGTGGTATGTGGAACGCCACATAACTCCTCACGGTTAGAGAGTTATGGCCATGAGAAGTTGGAGACCCCAGGTTTGGGTAGTGGACCCAAGTTTGTTTGATGGATAATGGTATGAGTTATGCTATATTTTCAGATAAAACTATTCTATATGGATAGTACATGTCATTCCATTTCTGGTGGTATGTGGA
>JASDQU010407770.1:0-10583 GCA_032191745.1 Picea mariana
TCTACACAACCACAGGCACAGGAAGAGGAGGAGGGTGCACCATTGGGGGTTTCCAGCAAGGGGGGTGCACCATCTTTGGAGAGAGTTTCACTGTAGGAGATTGGCAGGGCCGTTGAGGATTCTATCACTTGGGTTTTCATTACAGGGCCTTGGACATCATATCTAGTGCTTTCTGAGATAGTTTTATGGCTCAAATTATTTCTTGAGCAGTGGGGCGAATTGAAGAGAAGGAGGGCATTTTTGAGATCCAGATCTAGTCCGTTTGGAGGGGTTACACTTCAGATCTGACCCTGAGACTTCACCTAGTGACTTGCAGTGTCCCAATCTATATTTATGGAGAGTTTCAGAGCATTTGAAGGCCTCCTTCAGCAGGGCCGAATTATTTAGTCAGTTATCCAGTGGGGCGCACCATTCAGTGGGGGATTTCAGATCTACGGAGATTGAGAGGGATCTTGGAGATTCGAGCACATGGGTTGTTCTTACCATCACCCGATCTATCAGTTGGCATATTTCTTAGGGCGATTGGACACTTTTGGCAGCAAGGTCGGTTTATTGAGGGTTTTAGCCTTCTATTGGAGCATGGCATTCTTCAGCTGGAGAGTTTGGCATTCATATCTGCTTGTATTGATCTTCATTTATTATTTAGCCTTTGGAGGCATATTTTGTATTAGCGGGAGCATTTTGTAGCAGCTCTTATCTACTGTCTATCTTCTTGGCCATCTGTTGAGCATTCCAAATCGACATCTTCATTGTAGCAGGTTTCTCTATTTTATGAATTAAGAAGATTTGAGATGTTTTGGCTTGTCTATCTTATTGCATATGGTTGAGGTATGTTCCATGGTTATCTTTGTTTGTTATTTGCTGCATACACACATATAAAAACATCTAAACAAATAGATCAACAAACTGTTTGACGAAATACCTCACTCAGAAAAAGTTTTAAAAAGACACAAAAACAGTGATGATCCTTGCATAATGGCTTGGGATCATTACAATCACCAATAGATGCCTAAAGAAATTTCACTAAATTATCATGGACCCATATGTTTAAGAAAATGCATGGAACCTCATCCATGTTTCTTCATGCATCATAGAATCAAGATGCTTTCACATGGTGCACATGCATTATGACACATCAATACATCACAACTCTAGTTTTTGGAAGATTTCTTAAATGCCTCGTGTCAACATGGCACAAATGTAATTATGGGCTAAGTTTAAAGGGGTTGCAAATTTATCTTTCTACAAGTGTTATCTAGATCTAGATGATCATGATGTAGATGCAAGGGTAACATCACCAAAAGCAAAGCTAAAAGCACCAACAACTAGAAATTGTTTTGGAATGGAAACTTCAAACAAACTTAGAAGTTATGTCTATGGTCATGGAGGTACATTGGGCCTAGGAACAATGCAAACATTGTAGAACTTTAATTCTTAACCAAATAGCACTTACCAAGTACAATAAGCATTTAATTAAATAATCAATTGTGTCATGCAAGATTCGTCACATCCTATTTGAAGCATGTTTTATTGATCAATAAAACATGCTTCAAATAGTTATACATCTTTAGAAATTCAAATAAATGGAGGTACCCTCTGCATATCATTTAAACATATGAAGAAATGACAAGAAATGGTCATTTGTTAAGAGGAAATCACTTCTATTCCATGGTTATACATCACATAGTAAAAATGAATATGTTTCATAACCCACTACTTGTTACACATTATTTTGGTCACCCCAGTGATCCTTTTACAGCATGTGTTCATGTTCCCAAAAGAGTCTTCCTTCATGAGAAAAGTGATTGGCTTTCTCTTCTCAAAAACCCTATTAAAGAAGATCGTCCCAAGCTACACTATACGCATGGTGAGGCGATGCTTGATCGTCGCCCTCTGCCTTGAAACTAGTTTGCGACATCATCACAAGATGTCCTATGCCTAGGGTGCAACGATGCTGAAAGACTAAGAAAAGGTCGAGCTTCACGAAAGTTTTAGAAGGGGATCTTTTAGAAGATGAGGTAGCTTCCAAATAAAGGGGATCTTACTCACTTCTTTTATTTGGTGGGATCATCCTAATCTCTTTAACCATCTCTCTTTCCCCTATATAAAGATGGATTTCTCATGGAAAAGGCTAAGGTTAATGAAGGTTGAATAGTGATGCAAGAGCATCGTCAGCAAGTACACGTGGCAGGACAACTCAGTGCTTGAGAGCCAATCCAGAGTCTCGAACGCTAGCCAACATTGCAAATCTTTTGAAGCGATAGAAAACAAAAGAGGAAAGATCACACGCATGGAGACAAAATGAGCACGCGTGACTTGGGAGCTTAACCCTAGTCTCAATGTAACTGCAATTAGATAGCAGTTAGTTTGTTTCTTTTGTATAAAGAGATATTTTGTATGCCCAAAAGAGGGGTTATGAGAATTATGACCAAGTAGGAATCTCAGAGCAGTAGTTGTTGCTTTGATTTTAGCTATAACCATTTTCCTGATTTTGAATGAAGATAACAGAGAAAAATTGATCCAATGTATGGTGTGAATAGTGTTTGCAATTTATCTGTTGTTGTCTTAATATTTTCAAGAATGAATGAATCTTGCTATGAGTGTATGTAGCTTTGAAATGCTTGCATAAGAATTTAAATCATTTTTTCTTCGTGAGCCGGTGCCATAGATGATTTTAGGGGCTAAATTTCACAAATGGGCTAATTTTCCATGGCTTTTCCCAAAAAATGATTCGCTAATTTCCGTTTTTTCTAAAATTGATTCGCCCTGATTCCATAGAATAAAATTATTTTACATTAAAAATCGCCAATATTTGATAGAATCTATATTAAATCCTTAGAGATTTGAATATTTTTACAAAAATATCACCAAACATTTTACATTTTGCATATTAAGGTCTAGTAAGATTAGCCCATGTTTCTACATTTTAATATAAATTTTCATCCTTAAAATCATCCCTAGCTGGTGCAAGGTGTGCCCACAGTCTGCAAGGAGTACGTTGACAGGGTCTATTTCGACTCATAAATCTCAGGACAAATAGCGTAAGACTTTCTTTGGAGGAAGTGTAAATAGACTGTCGCAAGGAGTGCACAGACGTTGCAGGAACTCGATTCATGTGTAAAGATTTGTTGCAAAGAGTGAGCAGACCTGGAATTTGATGAAGAATCAAAGCGACTCCATAAATAAGTCGAAGGATGAGAGCAGAAGAACGCCAGGAAGGCGAGAAAGGATTCTTTTCAAGAATCTTTGGATCTGAGTTGTCGAATTTCCCAGAAAAGAAAGAAGTACTTGGGAGATCAAAATCTTTGGAGAGATCAAGCTCAGGAGGAGTAGCACTTTCCAAGAAGCATGAATGAGATCCAAGAAATGGACTCGTTGGAAGGATAAAGGTCAAAGCCTTTAAATCCTTCGGAAAATCTTCTAAGTCTGAAGAAAGATTTAGCTCAGAGGGAAGATCTAGACCATCCGATCAACGTCTAGACAACGAGGAACAAGTGAAAAGGAGGAAAGATCTCAACCGTTCAATCTAATCTCAAACGGATCATAGTCATTTGATCAAGGTAAAGTGCACTAACATTAAATATTTGAACGTACACAGGAGGAACAAGGTCACGAAATTCTGAAATCATCGGAACCGTCCATCACAACAGGAAACATGGCAAGAGATCAACATTTCGTTGACTTGCAGACTAGAAAGGTCAAAGAGCGGAGTTGTGAGGATTCATGAAGTGCGAACTCGTTAAAAGATCACAATTGTTGATCATTCTGAAATCATCGAGACCGTTCGTTGTCAAGGAGGACACATGGCGAGAGATCAACATTTCGATGACTCGTGACTTGAAGGATTCAAAGGTTGAGTCGTGAGAACTCGCACAACGCAAAATCGCGACATGATCTGAGTCATTGATTAAAGGGGGGATCTGTACCGTTGATCCAGCGCCATATCAATTTCGGCTATTGGGAGAATGAAGGCAAGGAGAATCCAAATTTGCAAATCGCAAAATCGCGAAAAGATCACAGTCGTTGATCGAAGGAAAGATTTGAACCATAGATCTAGTTTTGTTGGGACTTCGCAACTCGGGAAATCAGAGGTAAGAGTTTTGGAAACTTGCGAAACCCGAAATTGTGAAGATTTGATCTGAACCATTAGTTCGAGAAGGGATCTAGACCATTGAGTGACTAGGGAGATGAATCGTGACGTGTGAACTCACAAGACGCAAAATCGTGAACTACTCGAAGATTGGCCCATGGTCATAGAGAAGAGCAACATCGGTGAAAGAGGGGCTAGCATGTGCTAGGCTCCTGTCGGGATTTCGAAAGTCGGGAGAGTTGGAGTGACTCGCATGCAAAGGCCTGATACACGAAGTCGCAACATGCCTTTTGATTAGGTGACTGATCACAACCTTAGTCACATAAAGGGAGGGGTTTAACTAGGAGAGTTAGCATCTAAACACTCTAAAGCTTAAAGGCATTAAGGAGAAAGTTGTGGGTTCCATATAACTTGTGTTTTAAGGGAAAGGAGGCATGTTAAGTGTATTTTAGGTTCTTGAGGGCCAAAGAGTCAATCAGACCCAATTTCTTGATCGATCTTAGACCGGGAGGTTGCACAGTCCTTAGGAGAGAAGGGGGGTTTGCATCAAGTTGTATCAGAGCTTATTTTTGTCTGTAGATTTCAAGCGAAGGAGAAAAATAATTCGAAGTTGTACTCTATGTGTAAGAGATGGTCAAAACAATTCTGCCAAGGAGATGAGGGGAGCCACCTTTAGCCAATCGCGTTGTAGAAAGAGGGATGCGAGAACTTCATGCAAGCTTGGAAGCGATGGAAGCAACAAAGAGAAGATCACCTGATGTTGGAGATGTCAATGATGCAGAGAGAGAAGCATCTGAAGATGCTNCTGCAGCATCTTCAGATGCTGCAGGGGAACATGTTTCCAAATAACACTTGCTAAGAGAAATTGTTAGATTGGGAGCTAGAACCAAGATAGAGGTCCCAATGTATGAAGGAAATTTGGATGCTGAAGAGTTGTTGGATTGGATAAGATCCATGGACAAATATTTCGATTATGAAGATGTCGGTGGGGAGAAAAGGGTCAGACATGTTGCCATCGAGCTTAAAGGACATGTAGCACTGTGGTGGGATGAACTGCAGGCTGAGAGGAGAAGTAGAGGCAAACAAAAGATAAAGAATTGGGATAGAATGGTAGCCAAGTTGAAGGCTAAATTCATGCCAAAATATTATCAGATCAATCTGTTCAGGAAGCTACAGAACCTGAGACAGAAGGGTATGACAGTTAATGAATACACAGAGGAGTTCTACAAGTTGAACATCAGAGTTGGACAAAGAGAGAGGGACGAAGAAAAAGTTGCTAGGTATATGAATGGACTGAGGTACGAAATCCAGGATGAGCTCAACATGATGTCGGTAAGGACAATGGAGGATGCTTATCAGTTTGCGCTGAAGGCAGAAGGGAAGTTGTCCAAAAAACAAAGCTAGCAAGGTAGAGGTAAAATCTCAACCCCGAACAAAGGCAAGGGAGTTTCCCATGACAAGGTGCATAATTCCAAAGATGAGGTTGGAACTCCACACAGTCACTCGAAAAGAGGAGGAAGTTCCTGAGGAAGACAGGGTGGTGGAAGAAACTCTTCTAGAGGAAGAGGCAGAGGAGGAATAAGATGTTATTCCTGTGGAAAGATAGGGCACATGTCTTGGGAATGCCCCGAGAAAAAGAAAGAAGGAGGAGAAGCTCACATTTCGGAAGAACAAAGAGGGAATGTTGAAGCAGAGGGAACAGAGGATGGAACATCTCTGATGATGAGGAAGGTTCTCTTAAAACCAAAGTGAGAAGTTAAAAATCTAGTACAGAGGAACAATCTATTCAGGATAGCTTACAAGACTAAAGATAGAGTATGCAAGGTGATAATTGACAATGGGAGCACTGATAACTTAGTATCCACGGAGATGGTGGAGAAATTGGAGCTAGAGAAAACTGCACACCTAGAGACATATAATGTCTCATGGTTGCAGAAAGGACACCAGGTAATGGTTACTAAACAATGCCTTGTTGAATTTAAGATAGGAGGATATAGAGATGAAATTGTGTGTGATGTAATTCCCATGGATGTATGCCATATTTGTTTGGGAATACCATGGCAGTTTGATAGGAATGTCATTCATGATGGGAGGAAGAATACATACACCTTGGAGAAGAATTGTAGAACACACATGTTGTTGCCAATAGAGGAGAAGAAAGTGAAAGTGGAAGCCAGCACAAGAATACTCCTCATGAGTGGGAAGGAACTCTTGAAAGAAGTCAAAAAAGAACAGGAGATGCAATTTTTTGTGGTGAGGAAACCCATAGTTATCCTTACAAGTACTTCAATGGATGATTTGCCTAAATAAGTTAAAGAATTATTGGATAATTTTACTGACATAGTGGTGGATGAGTTGCCTAACTCATTGCCACCCATCAGAAGTATCAGTCATCATATCGATTTGATACCAGGAGAAATTCTGCCAAACAAAGTAGCTTACATACTGACACCTCGAGAGAATGAGGAGGTAGAGAACCAAGTCTAGGAATTGTTAGAAAAGGGTTTGGTCAGAAAGAGTTTGAGTCTATGCGCAGTGCCAACTATGTTGAGTCCAAAGAAATATGGAGGATGGAGAATGTGTACAGACTCGAGATCCATCAATAAGATCACTATCAAGTATAGATTCTCTTTGCCAAGAATAGATGATTTGATGGACTATTTAAGTGGAGCAAATTTCTTTTCTAAGATAGAGTTGAAAAGTGGATATCACCAAATCAAAATGAGGGAAGGTGATGAGTGGAAGATAGCCTTTAAGACAAATGCAGGTGTGTATGAGTGGCTTGTTATGCCATTTGTCTTAACCAATGCCCCAAGTACTTTTATGAGGTTGATGAATGAAATACTAAAAGATTTCATTGGCAAGTTCGTGGTTGTGTATCTAGATGATATACTGATCTTTAGCAAGACTAAAGAGGAGCATTTGAGGCACTTGACATTAGTGATGAGGAGACTACAGTAGGAGAATTTGTTGATAAACCTGAAGTCCTCTTTTATGAAGACAGAAATCATTTACTTGGGTTTTGTGATCTCTTCAAACGAACTGAAGATGGATCTGGAGAAGGTGAAAGCAATCAAAGAATGGTTGTCATTGAGGAGCATGTTTGAGGTAAGAAGCTTCCATGGATTAGTGAGTTTCTATAGGAAGTTCATCAGATATTTCAATGGAATTTGTGCACCAATGATGGATATAATGAAGAAGAGACACAACTCTTTTAAATGGACAGAGGAGGCTAAGAAAAGCTTCAATACACTGAAGGAGAAAGTAACGGAGCGACCAATTTTGGTCTTACCAAATTTTGAGAAGACGTTTCAAGTAAGGTGTGATGCAAGTATGGTTGCAATTGGAGGATTTTTGAGCTAGAACAATAGACCTGTTGCTCACTTCAGCAAGAAGCTGAATGAGACTAAGAGAAAATACTCCACCTATGACAAGGAGTTTTATATGTCATAATCCAAGCCATGAAGAAATGGAGACATTACCTTGTCCCACAAGAATTTGTCTTGTATAGCGATAACCAATATTTACAATTCATAACCAGACAGGAAAAATTGAATCAGAGGCATGAAAAGTGGATTGAGTATATGCAGAATTTTACTTTTGTCATAAAACATATTGCTAGGAATGCTAACAAAGTTGTTGATGCATTGAGTAGGAGATGTTTGACTCTGCAGGAATTTCAGGTAAACACCTTAAGGTTTGAACACCTTGAGGAAATGTACAGTGATGATCTAGACTTCAAGGAAGTATACGAAGCATGCACGATTCCTGTGTTGAGAGATAGGAGCCAGTGGATAGATTATATAATTCAAGAGGGATTGTTGTTCAAGGGAAATCAATTGTGCATACCAAAATGCTCAATGAGGGATAACCTTTTGAAGGAAAAACATAGTGGAGGATTGGCTGGACATTTCGGCCATGATAAGACATTTGCGCAGTTGAGCAGTTCATACTATTGGCCGGGTATGAAAACATACGTAATAAAATTTGTGAACAGATGCAGAATCTACCAACATGCAAAAGGTAAAAGACAGAACATTGTATTGTATCAACCATTGCCCATACCAGAGAAGCTGTGGGATGCAATAAGCATGGATTTTGTGTTGGGACTGCCAAGAACGCAAAGAGGATGTGATTCCATATTTGTGGTGGTGGATAGATTTTCCAATATGGCACACTTTATCCCATGTCATAAGACCAGTGATGCAACACATGTTGCAAACCTGTTTTTCAAGGAAGTTGTGAGACTTAACAGCCTACCCTGAAGCATTGTCTCGGACAGAGACACGAAATTTGTTGGTCATTTTTGGAGAACACTATGGAAGAAGTTGGGGACAGATTTGTCCTTCATCTCATCTTATCACCCTCAAATAGATGGGCAGACTGAGGTGGTAAACAAAAGTTTGGGAAAATTATTGAGGATTCTGGTCATTGAGCACCATAATCAATGGGATTAGATTCTTCCACAAGAAGAATTTGCATACAAAGACTCACCAAATAGGAGCACTGGGAAGAGCCCGTTCCAAATATTGTATGGAATGCAACCTAGGGGAGTATCTGAGTTGAGAGACTTGGAACAGAGTGAGATCAAGAGCGTTGGAGCAGAAGATTTTGCTGCAGAAATGCAGAAGCTCCATAGCCAGATCAGGGGGCAGTTGTAGAATTCTAGCCAAGAGTACAAACACAGAGCTGATCAACATCACAGAGAACTACAATTTGAAATAGGAGATCAGGTTCTATCACATCTCAGGAAGGAAAGGTTCCCTAGGGGGACATATATCAAGCTAAATATGAAGATAGGACCATGTAAGATATTGAGGAAATTTGATGCCAATGCCTATGAGACCGAGTTTTCAGATGATGTGGACATATCACCCATATTCAATGTCTCAGACCTGTATCCTTATAGGAAGGATGACACAGAGGGATCAGCAGATCAAGGGAAGCTTCAATGGGAGAAACAAATTCCTATAGAAGAAAAACCACAGATGGAAAAGATCATTGATCAAAGGATTAGTAAGAAGACCAAGAGGAAGACCTATTTTGAATATCTGGTCAAGTGGAAGGGACACCCAATAGAAGAATCCAGTTGGGAAAGTAAAGTTGATATCCAGAAGCATGAAAACTCAGTGCAGGAGCTCATGGATAGGAGTCCATGAATTTTTGTCCAGGGAGAGTATGATGTAGGAGCATCGTTAGCAAGTACATGTGGCATGAAAACTCAGTTCCTGAGAGCCAATTCAGAGTCTAGAACGCTATCCAGTACCGCAAATATTTTGAAGTGATAGAAAACAAAAGAGGAAATATCACACGCGTGGAGACAAAATGAGCACGCATGACTTGGGAGCTTAACCCTAGTCTCAATGTAACCCCAATTAGATAGAAGTTAGTTTGTTTCTTTTGTATAAATAGATATTTTGTATGCCCAAAAGAGGGGTTATGAGAATTATGACCAAGTAGGAATCTCATAGAAGCAGTTGTTTCTTTGATTTTAGCTGTAACCGTTTTCTTGATTTTGAATGAAGATAATGGACAAAAATTGATCCAATGTATGGTGTGAATAGTGTTTGCAATTTCTCTATTGTTTTCTTAATCTTTTCAAGAATGAATGAATCTTGCTATGAGTGTATGTAGCTTTGAAATTATTGCATAAGAATTTAAATCGATTTATCTTCATGAGCCAGTGCAAGGTGTGCACACAGTCCGAAAGGAGTGCATTGACAGGGTCTGTTTCGACTCGTAAAGCTCAGGAGAAATAGCATAAGAATTTCTTTGCAGGAAGTGTAAAGCGACTGCCTCAAGGAGTGCACAGTCGTCACAAGAACTCGAATCTTGTGTAAATATCTGTTGCAAAGAGTGCACAAACCTAGAATTTGGCGAAGAGTCGAAGCGACTCCGTAAAGAAGTCGAAGGACGAGAGCCGAAGAACGCTAGGAAGGCGAGAAATGATACTTTTCAAGAATCTTTGGATCTGAGTTGATGAATTTCCGAGAAAAGAAAGAAGTTCTTGGGAGATCGAAATCTTTGGAGAGATCAAGCTCAGGAGGAGTAGCACTTTCCAAGAAGCGCGAACGAGATCCAAGGAATGAACTCACAAGAAGTATAAAGGTCAAAGCCTTTAAATCCTTCCGAAAATATTCTAAGTCTGAAGAAATATTTAGCTTAGAGGGAAGATCTAGACCATCTGATCAATGTCCAGACAACGAGGAACAAATGCAGAGGAGGAAATATCTCAACCGTTTGATCTAAGCACAAACGGATCATAGCTGTCTGATCAAGGTAAAGTGAACTAACATTAAATATTTGAACGTACACAGGATGAACAAGATCATGAAATTATGAAATCATCGGAACCGTCCATCACGATAGAACATGTGGCGAGAGATTAGCATTTCGCTGACTCGCAGACTGGAAAGGTCAAAGAGCAGTTGTGAGGATTCGCGAAGTGCGAACTCGCGAAAAGATCACAGCCATTGATTGTTCCGAAATCATC
>JASDQU010407777.1:0-10589 GCA_032191745.1 Picea mariana
CAATACAGCCAAACATCTTCTCAATATAAAGGAAAATGAAGAAAGAGAATTGACCGAAATATCACAAATAACCCAGATGGACATAGTCAAAATAGATAAATGGTTGATTAAACTGAGTGTACAATTATGTTTTGTCAACACCAAAGACCAACAGGTGGAGGAAAAGTTGCCAAGATTGGCGAAGGATTGTTACACCTTCGAGGCCAACAATCAAGCAGAACCTTCTAAGTTAATATCCCAGCTAGTGGAGAAGTGTGTCATTTGCACAGAGAAGGAAAAGAGGCAGGATTTTGGTACCAAATAAGGACAAAAACCAAGAATTGAAACGATTAATCTCCTTTGTTGTAACCGAAAACCGTTGGAACGTTGAGATTCCATACTATAGAAATCTATATAAATATACATTTTGTAGAAAGAACAAAGGCTGGCCCTATTTTGGTCGATTGTAATAGAGATCCTTCTTTTTGAATATTATTACAAAGCAATCAGAAGACTCCTGATTCCGTCAAGACTGTGTTATGAGTTTGTTTCCTCTCTGTTTTCCTATTTAATTTCATTTCGCACATATATGTTCGATGAATGTTACACTGCAATTTAGTAAAACCTCTACTGTAGTGATTAATTTTAATTGTCTATAGAGTTTATAGTTTTTCCTCTGTATCGTTTATCAGCAGGTACAAGACCTATGGACTCATTAGACTTTCATATTTTGTGCATTCGTTAGATTTCTTCTCACCCTTTTTCTTCTTTTGTTTACAGGGTGAGATTCTCCCTTGATAGGAGCCTTATTTTATAAACAGCTTTATGTTTTTCTAGCATTTTCACACACACTACTTATTTGTTAGATAACACAGTTATGGAAAAAGGCCTTTGGTTTGTAAATTATCTTTAACAATAAATCGGCTAGTTCTCTTTTATACGATCAAATTGAGACATCATTTAAAACTTTGAAACTTCCTTTTAGTTTTATTGTTCCTCTATGACTGTCCCCATTGTAAGACAGCCTAACATTGAGCCTAGTTTATCAGACTCAACACATATCACTTTGAACCTTTTCGATACTATTCTTAAAACAGCCAATACCCAGGTAGAACTTGAACGTTCATGGGCTACAATTGAGTGGGATATAAATATCCAGGAGCAGTTAGAGGTTGGACAGTGACAACCTTGAAATCAACCTTAGCTTCTTTTCCCGAAGGTTGATGCTTTCCCTTTCTTTATCCTTTACTCACTTTCGGATGCCTAGACACTGTACTTTCTAATCCTTAAGTACAAACTATGGACCAACATCTTTTTGGCGTTGTTGTCGAGGATGAAGTTACGAAACCTTTTCCCTGGGAATAATGACATTCTTGCAAGTTTCACCCTTTGATAGTGAACAAAGAGTGAACATCCTTTAAAGGATTTTCTTATCTTTCACTTGGCGACTCCACATTTAAATAAGCTGGCATCTGATCGAAGGAATACCAGACTAAACCCAGAAGGCAAACAAACCACGCATGTTTTCGATCTCGAACAAATATTGAAAACTAGAGGTTCCCTTAAGCCAACTACTACAGTCTACCAGCTTAAGTACCCACAAACCAAAATCAAGAGTTTTTTTTAACCTTCAACTTTTCACAGTTCACCTCACGAAACCATCAATCCAATTTTAGCTCTCTCTGAGACTAAGAGTGAAACCCATTCGATAACCTCTGACATATATAGAGGTAAAAGCCCTACAGTGGATTTATCAGAGATCGATATCCTGCCAACTTTTCTGTTAGATCTCTCGACATCACCAAATATCGGAGAGTATACCTTACACTCGGATTACACACCCACGGGTTCCCCTGATTACATTTCTTGCAAATCCGAAGAGCCAAGTCCTTGCATCACTTATCACTCGTCTTTGGTTGTCCTGCCTCACAAAGAAGATAAAGATTCACTTTTAGTGTTCCAGAACCCTCTATATGATGCCACATTTCCCTATCCAATAGTACTAATGGCAGTCATCAGAGGAGGAGGTGGAGGGGTTTTCGGAGGTGGAGGGGTTTTAAGAAGTGGTGGGGTTCCAAGAGGAGGAGCAGGAGGTCAAGGGCCTCTCCCCCCTCCCAAAGTTTTCACTAAAGTGGCTGCAAGATATGCGCCTTTGGTTTTACCTATCCCTCTTCATGACCTTCCCAAAAGTTATATAAAAAACTTACCTAAGTTTACAGGAGAAGGAGACTTGACCGCAGTCGAACATATAAACTTCTTCGATCAATTCGTGGATATCCTAGGTCTTGAACATGAAGATGTGTATTCGAGGATTTTTGTTCAAACTTTCGAAGGAGAGGTACGAACCTAGTTTCAAAGCCTACCCGTAGGGTCAATATTATCCTACGATGCTCTAGAATACACTTTCCTTAGGCAATGGGGTGAAAGGAAAGACCACTTGTATTATTTGACCGAGTTCAGATCTTTAAAGAAAAAAGAATTCGGAAATAGTTATGGAATTTATTCAAAGATTTAATAAGTTGTATAATAAAATCCCAGCTGAAGTTAAACCATCCCAACCTGCAACCAAAGTAACCTTTGTGGGAGCTTTCGAACCCAATTTCTCCCTTCTCTTAAGAGAAATAAGAGGGGCTACCCTGACCCGAATGCAGGATGATGTTGTAGAAATCGAATCTAACATGATGGCTTCTAGCAAGTTGAAAGCTAAGGTAGAAACTGGAAACCGAGAAACCAAACATTTTAAGGAACAAGCTGGACCCTCAGGGTCTAATAGATCCACAGATGATAAAATGGATGATATGGCCAGGATTATTAAGGAGCTGTCAAATAAAATTTCTAGGATAGAACTAGATCAATCTAAGGCCGATCCTTTTGTTAAAAGAGACTTCAAAAAAAATTCCAATCCTCAAAATCAACAAAGACAGATTAAAAATGAGGATCAGAAAATTCAACCCCCTCTAAAAAATGAAAATTTTATAGGTGGAAATGATCTGCAAGATTTTGAGGATTTGGATGCAGATGTGACAAATTTAGGTGACAATTGCATGCAACCTTACGTAACTAAAGAAGATTATGAAAATTCCTTAAACACACAGCAACCCTTAGATACAGATGACGACATAAATAATATAGATGTCCCTAACTATCAAGAAGGAATTGATTCAATAATTGTTGAAGTTCAACCCAGGTATAACCTGAGTTCTAAGAACAAACCTGCACTGACTACTCAACCCAAGAAAATTCTCCCTAGAGGTGAAGTATACGAGCCTGCCTCAAAAGAGACCGAAATATCTGATAACAGAGTAAAAGGGGCAAACTCGCTGGCTCCTAAAATGAAAGAGGTTGAGACCTAAACTAAGGAAATAAAGACAGTCGATACACATACACCTACAGGTAAAATCACGAGTAATAAATCAGCTCAGACAAATAAGTTGGAGAAGAGAGAGTCTGAGATCTCAACCAAAGAAACAAACAAAGGTAGTGGCGATTTTAGTTTTGAAAATGAGATAAATAGGATCAAAATATCGATCCCTCTGGTTGAGTTAAAAAAGAATCATGCATATCGTAAACAGATAACAAAATTGATAGGTTGTTCAGATCAAGAAAGTCAATCCGACATGATAAACTTGGAAGATGATAAGCCCAATATCATTTTTGGTCCACATTTCGAGGGTGCCAGAGATACCGTCGCTCCTTTCTATATCACCCTAAATGTGCATGATCGACTACTGCATAACTGCATGCTAGACTTTGGAGCTTCACATAACGTGATGCCCAAAACTATTATGGATATACTAGGCCTTGAGATCACCAAACCTTATGGATATCTCTACTCTTTCGATTCAAGAAGAGTTAAGTGCATGGGTATGATAAAAGATTTAGTAGTCACCCTTGCACAGGTCCCAATCAAAAGCATCCTGATGGATGTAGTTATTGCTGGTATCCCCCCAAAGTATGGCTTACTACTATCAAGGTCATGGGGAGCCAAACTTGGGGGGTCCCTCCAACTCGACATGACTTACGCCACAATTCCTATGTTTGGTGGACAACTTACTCGGTTATACAGGGAAATGAGGTTAGCCTATACAGTGAGCGATCCTCAGAATCCTAACAATTTTCCTGTTTACATTGTGGATCAAGATCTAGGAAATTGTATTTTGTATTTTGATGATGGTCTAGATAGTTGCATAGAGGAAAATTACATAGATGAGAAAAAGTCAAAAAATATGCATAGCACTGGGATATAGAAAATATCTTTTGATGGTGCCCTATCATGTGAAGGAGCAGGTGCAGGGGTACTTTTTGTGGTAGCTGAAAATACATTTGTTGTACCTTTATTTTACTGGCTTCAATGGGATATAGACTACACCAACAATGTATGTGAGTATGAAGCCTTAATATTAGGATTGGAAGATGTTAAGAAGCTAAACATAAAGAACATGGAGGTATATGGAGACACTGAGTTGATAGTCAAACAGATAAATTGACATTACCAGGCCAAGCACCCGAGATTGAGATTGTACAGAAATTGTGCCTGGGACCTAATGGAAAAAAAAATCTCATCTGTAAATGTTCATTTCATCCCACGCGCTGAAAACTTGCAGGCCGATTCGTTAGCCAAGGAAACATCGACGTTTTCCCCCCCTACAGCTTTTAAATTAAAATTCCGCGTAGAGGTAAGGCACAAACCATCCATCTCGAATAACATACAACACTGGCAGGTGTTCGAGGATGACAAACAAATCAGGAAGTTCCTTGAAGCAGTAGGTGACTTCTCTGAAACTCACATTGATCAAGAAAATCAAAGTGATCACATATGGATCATGCAAGAAGTAGAAGACCCTCAAGAGTTCCAGGAAAAAATTGTAAATCATCGCATGATGGTTCTGAAGAACAATCTGATTTCGAAAGGACTGATTCCTCTGGAGAGACTGTTCGATCATAATGACATACCCTTGAAATTCACCCTACAACCCCAACCAGAGGAGGTTGAAGACTGTGATGTAGGGACCAAAGAGGAACCTAGGATGGTAAAAATATCAAAGTACCTTCCTCCTGAGGTAAAAATCAAGTATAAAGACTTGCAGGGACAATATAAGATGTTTTCGCTTAGTCTTACGAAGAGTTGAGAACTTACGACACCACTGTAATCGAACACAAGATACCCCTGAAACCTGGTGTTAAACCCTTTCGAAAAAAAATCAGACAGATCAACCCTATTTTATTATCTATGGTTGAAAAGGAAGTTAAAAATCTCTTGGATGCAAAAATAATAGTACCTCTGAGATATTCCAATTGGGTAGCAAACTTGGTCCTGATCAGAAACAAGAGTGGGGAGATTAGACTATGTGTGGACTTTATAAATATGAATAAGACCTCCATCAAAGATAACTACCCTCTACCCAAAATGGATCACATTTTAGAAAAGGTAGTTGTGGAAAACAGGATGTCAATGATAGATGGGTTCTCTGGGTATAATCAAATCATAGTAAGTGAACTAGATAAAAAGAAAACAACTTTCACTACCCCTTGGGGTACTTTTATGTATGATAAAATGCCTTTTGGTTTAATGAATGTAGGCACTACCTTCCAACGTGCTATGGACATTGCTTTCATCAGTGAAAGGGATAAATTAGTGGTCATTTATCTTGATGATCTAAGTGTTTTTTCTAAATCTAATGAAGATCATCTGGTACATCTCAAGCGGACGTTTGAAAAATGTTGTAAGTTTGGTTTATCTTTGAATCCCAAAAAATCCCACTTCACCATGCAAGAAGGTAAACTCTTGGGCCATATTGTGTCTCGAGACGGTATTAAAATCGATCCTGAAAGAGTTGAGGGTATAGATACTATAAATATTCCTAGGAATGTAAAAGAAATTCAGTCATTTTTAGGAAAAATAAAATTTTTGTGGAGATTTATTCCAAACTTTTCTGAAATCATGAAATTGATCACAGATATACTAAGGAAAAATAGCGAAGTGAAATAGATGGAAAAAGCTAAAGCGGAATTTGCACACATTAAGAGGGTCGTAAGCGAGGCACCTATACTGGCAAGCCCTGATTATCAAAAATATTTTCTTATTTTTTCGTTCGCCTCTGAACACACCATAGTCGTGGTACTCCTCCAAAAAAACGAAGAGGTTTTCGAACAGCCGATAGCCTTTTTTAGCAAGAGTCTCAAAGACACAGAACTTAAATATGATATAATGGAAAATCAAGAGTATGCTATGGTGAAGGCGTTAAAAGAATTCAGAACCTATGTGTTGCATTCCAAGATAATCGCATATGTACCTACCAGTTCTGTAAAGGATATTTTGGTTCAATCTGACATTGATGGAAGAAGGGGACGTTGGCTTGCCAAAATTCAAGAATTCAACCTGGAGATAAAACCAATGAAATTGGTAAAAGGACAAGATTTGGCCAAACTCTTAGCAGAATCAAATTTCAGGGCTCTTAGTATAAATGGCCTACAAGGATATGAAGAAGGTGTGGACACGAACGAGTCTGGTGAGCCAACAAGCACGACCAAAATCGAAGAGAAGTTTGTCTCATCAAACTGGTACAAAAACATAGTGTCATACCTAATGACATTGAAATGCCCGAGTGATTTATCCCCATCCAAAACTAGAACGTTGAAATTACATGCAGTCAAATATTGTATATCCAAAAATCAATTGTATTGGAAGGACCCACTAGGTTTCTTGTTGATCTGTTTAGTTGAATCGGAAACAGAGAAGGTCATAAGCGAATTTCACGAGGGTGTCTGATCCGGATTATTTTCAACATGAAATGAGATTGGATATATAATAAAGAAATGCATAGAGATATCACATTTATTCAATAGAAATGTATCAGATATGCAACCATAAACAAAGATATACAATTATACATTATTTCTATTAATGAAAGAAATGTACAGAGACTGTAAAAATACAGAGTGAAAGACTCGCTAGAATGGTGGCAGCTTATCTCTCAGAAGAGATGTGACGGCTACTCGCATTCGCAAGAAGATGATTACAATGAGGCTCTAGAGGCATTTTTACAATAAACAGGAATGCCAAAATTCCTATACATCCAAAAACCTAACCCTAGGATATGAAGCGCCAAAAGTCATGTGGGCCCTGTTTGGGTAAGTTAGTACATCAACTTCCCGGGGTCGTAACTTTTTCATAAGATCTCCGTTTTAGGCGTATGATAGCTCATTGGAAAGGTATCGTCGAGGAGATTCATTGTGGGGGATAAATCATGCCTTCAGATATCATTGAGAACCTAGATCTTGAAAAACCTTCATTTGGGCCCTCAAAATGGCCCTGGAAGTTAAAACCTGCTAAAAATAGTAACTTGCCAAAATTGCCAGAAAATTGTTTTGAGCCATTTGGAAAAGGTGGGTGGCCATCGATATCCACCTGGATCAATCCTCCCTCATTAGGAAGCAATGGTCTCCATTGCGTTGAGTTCCCGGGGGAGAGGGAAAGGCATTTGTTGAATCTGCATCTTGGTGAGCTGCTTGTCTTATTGGAGACATCGCGCTGCTCAGTTTGTGGAAATCTGTCACAAACCTGTTGAGGTTGAGGTTGTTCAACAATTCGAGATACATGAGAGGATGATGTGAAGAAGGAATCTTTGCACTTTGTTGCAGCCTTATCAACCTGCTTCTGTTGGATAGAAGGTGCTTGGGGAAAGACTGTAGTGGTTGTAGTGTCCTTTTGTTTTCCTTTTGAANTTGTGAAAAAACTGAATTTTGCAGTATGAGATACTACCTTGCGATACTTTTCAGGTGGCACAGTAGTCGAAACTACCTCTGGTATTCTGTAGAGATGACCCCCCAAAGTAACAATGACACTACGGGGTCGAGACTCATAAAGAGCATGGCGCTTCCACATATATGGCTGGCCCAAGAGAAAATCACAAACATCCAGTGGAGTAACATCACATAATACCTCATCCTTGAAGGGTTGGATGCCATATGACAATCGACATTGCTGGTTGACACGGAGATCTCGTCCTTGGCGAAGCCACCCGATGTTGTATGGCTATGGGTGTGGTGTTGTCGACAATCCCAACTGTTTGACGACCTCTGCTGAGATGAGGTTCTTCTGGCTTCCGCAATCAACAATAAAATGTAGTGGGGTCCCCTTCACCCACATCTGTGAATGAAAAAGGCGCTCCCCCTCTTCGGGCTCTGTTGGTTCTTCTGGTTGAATTGTTGTGGTTGTGACAATAGCAGTGGGGTCTGTGTCAATGATCTATCCTTTACCAGTATTTTCATAATCGGATTATGAATCAGGGTTTGGCTCCTTGTCTTTGATCTTGGCCACCAATGACTGTTTTGAGCGACATTCATCGGTGTTGTTCCAAGGGCTTTTGTCGAAATTGCACCATTTTTCGGTGTCCTTCTTTGTCTTCCCGTGACCCTTCTTTTCTTGTGTCTTGGACTAGTTTTCAGAAGACTGTTTGTTAGGGCCGTCTTTGTCATACTTTGGTTGTTGCGGATTTGCAGACCTGAACTCTCATTTGTTCTGGTGCTTAAATTTCTTCTCGATTTTAACAGCATATCGATAAGCAGCACCGAGTGATGAGATGTCCAGAAAATCCATTTCGGTCTGGATGTATCTGTGTAGAGCCCCACGGTGTTTTAGAACCAAATGTCACTCAGAGTCTTTGATACCCAACTTGGTGCGCAAGGTATGGAAGGTATTGGTGAACTCTGGAACTGCTTGGCCCCTCTCTTGCCACAATGTGGTCCATCTCATGTATTGGTCCTCATAGTTTCCAACAGAGTAATATTGTTCCTTTACCGCATCCACAAAAAAATCCCAAGTGGGATCGGCCCCGTATATTCCAGACCCCTCTATGGAAATTTTCTCCCAGTAAGTTTCCCACCAATGTTTGACATGAGGGAGGGTTTTAAGGAGTGCGAAGGTGATCTTTTCTTTGTCGAAAAAATTGTGAATAGAGAAATAACCTTCTAGCAGAGTTAACCATTTTTCTAGGGCTTCTGCATCTATCTGTCCTTCAAATACAGGAATATCAAAATTAACTTGTACCTTGAAAGGCGAGGTGCCTCCAAAGTGGTTTCTTGATGAAGATGCATCTATTGTTATCGGTAGGCGTTGAAGGATGTGGGAAAAATTCTCCATCATTTCTTCCCTCTGTCGCGTGAGAGCTTGCTCAAGCAACAGATTGATAGGATCGTCTGCTCCGTCATTTTTCTTTTCTTCTGCCATTGAGGGTTTCCTGGGTGTGCGAGAGTGATTTTCTTCAAGAGAGACAAGCTCGAGACCCAACTTGCTATACTCGGACCTCGTCGGGGACATGCACTAAAAAAACAATCAAGAGCAACTTGTTCTCATACCACTAATCCGGATTATTTTCGGCACGAAATGAGATTGGAGATATAATAAAGAAATGCACAGATATATCGCATTTATTCAATAGAAATGTATCATATATGAAACTATAAACAAAGATATACAGTTATACACAATTTCTATTAATGAAAGAAATGTACAGAGACTATAAAAATACAGAGTAAAAGACTCGCTAGAATGGTGGCAGCTTATCTCTGAGAAGATATGTGACGGCTACTTGCATTCGCAAGAAGATGATTACAATGAGGATCTAGAGGCCTTTTTACAATAAACAGGAATGCCAAAATTCCTAGACATCCAAAAACCTAACCCTGGGAGATGAAGCGCCAAAAGTCATGTGGGCCCTGTTTGGGTAAGTTAGTACATCAACTTCCCGGGGTCGTAACTTTTGCATACGATCTCCGTTTTAGGCGTATGATAGCTCGTTGGAAAGGTATCTTTGAGGAGATTCATTTTGGGGGCTCAATCATGCCTTTAGCTATCATTGAGAACCTCTATCTCAAAAAACCTTCATTTGGGCCCTCAAAATGGCTCCGGAAGTTAAAACCTGCTAAAAATAGTAACTTGCCAAAATTTCCAGAAAACTGTTTTGAGCCATTTGGAAAAGCTGGGTGGCCACCAATATCCACCTGGATCAGTGTCTGTGGGAGACATCATGCTTGGAGAGAGACAGCTTATAATATCCTAAGGGCAAGGTATTATTGGCCAAAACTTTTCTCAGACATAAATGCCAAAGTCAAAGCCTATAACACGTGCCAATTGTTCGCAAGCAAGCATAAAATCCCAGTGCTACCACTGGTTCCGGTCAAAATGGAGGCTCCTTTTCAGCAATGGGGGCTAGATTTTATAGGTGAAATTAACCCCCATTCTAGCGCTCAACAAAAATGGATCCTAACTGCCACAGATTACTTCACTAAATGGGTGGAGGCTATTCCAACTAGAAGGGCAACAGATTCTGTGGTAATAGACTTCCTGGAAGATAACATTTTGTCTAGATTCGGCTGCCCCCGAAAAATAGTCACAGATAACACCCAGGATTTCAAATCTATGGCTATAATCAGTTTTTGCCAGAAATATAATATTGTACTCGGTCATTCCACGGCTTATTATCCCCAAGGAAATGGATTAGTCGAGTCTTCAAACTAGAGTTTGATAAATGTAATTAATAAAGTGTTGGACGATAATAAAAAAATCTTGGCATGTGCATCTGAAATACGCCTTATGGGAAAATCGAATA
>JASDQU010407785.1:0-10651 GCA_032191745.1 Picea mariana
CTACAGTCGAGGAAGATTATATTGCAGAAGCAACATGTTGTACACAAGTTATTTGGATGAAACAAACTCTGACAGATATACAGGTTGAGTATGATGAGCCCATTCCAATATATTTTGATAATACAAGCGCCATCAGTATCTCAAAGAACCTGATGATGCACTCCAAGACAAAGCACATTCCAATCAAGTATCACTTTCTACGGGAACATGTTGCAGAAAAGAACATCAGAGTTGAGTATGTGAGAACAAAAGAACAAGTGGCAAACATCTTTACAAAACCACTTCCATAGGAAGCCTTTGAGTATCTTCACCAGAGACTCAGAGTTATTTCTACTCCAAAATGAATGCTTTTGAATGCTTATATTATATGTCTTAGGTGTACACGAGGAAGCACCATAAATAGGACAGTTTAGTTAGGGGGAGCAGCCTCAGATGGAAATATACCTTTGCCATTGATGAAAAAAGGGGAGAGATTTCTCAGATGCAGAGGAAAGCAAAATGATTCTAGGGGGAGAAATGGTCACATATATGCAGAGGACAGAGGCATGGTTCCAGGGGGAGCATAAGTGATATGACTTCAGTATTACATCAGAGTGATTCCATCAATGCCAAAGGGGGAGATTGTTGATTAAGGTTGGTTTTCATTGATGTCAACCCTTGAAGAAAGTCCAGTAGTGAATTCCGGTAGCACAAAGGTTTGGGTAATGGACCCAAGGTTGTTTCATATATAATGGTATGAGTTTTAATATATTTCAAGGTAATACTATTCTATATGGATAGTACATGTCATTCCATTTCTTGTGGTATGTGGAACGTCACATAAATCCTCACGGTTTGAGAGTTATGTCCTTACAACGTTGGAGGACCCTCATATGTTGGCTTGAAGCCCCAAAAGGTCAAAGAAGTCAAATATCTTTCAAAGAAGAAATTATTATTTAAATGATAAAGTAAAGTGACAAAGTCAAGAAGGATTATTTAAATAATAAAGTGAAGTGACAAAATCAAAGAAGATTATTTAAATGATAAAGTGAGGTGACAAAGTCAAGGAGGAATATTTAAATGATAAAGTAATGGAGAAATTTCAAATTATGGAAAGTGGTTAACCCTAAAAATGAGGAAAATAGGTTAAGTGACCTATAAATCGGTTAAGTGACCTAGAAATGGGTTAAGTGACCTAGAAGATGCTTCTAACGAAAATATTTGGAGAGTATAAATAAGAGGCAAGGCTCTCTCATTTTATATCACACTTGAGAATATTGAATATATATAGGTGACTAAGGTAACCAAAGGATATCTAAGCCGAATTTCAGAGGGAAGGTGAAGAAAAGAAGGTCGGAATTCAAGGGAGGATAAATTCTTTTGATGATGCTTTCTAAGGTGTTTCTGGTAAAAACGTCATAACTTCTTCATAACAGATCCAAATTCAGTAAGACCAAATGTGTTGGTAAGAGTACAGTCTGTAGTATTCTGTTTAACATTTTCAGATCCATTCAAAAAACACTTCGTGTGGGGCACGCTCTACAAGGTCTCTCTCTAGAATAAGCCAGAATTCAACAAGGTGTGCCATTTTTTCTGTAAATCCTTTTATGAGAGGTTCCAAGTAGTGACACCTAGAGGAATTGCATAAAAAACATTGAAGAACATTGTGTATCATTTTCAGATCCTTATTCATTATAGGTGAATAGTTATGATTATTTAAAGTTAGGGTTGTTGAATAATCCCAAACTAGTCATGTGAGACTAAAGAAAAGTTTGATGAAAATGCTAGTCTCTTGTTGTGAAAGTTCAGGAAGGTTTGAAGGTATGTGATCATATACACTAGGTCTATTACAAAGTTACAAATCATATTTGGATGATGAAATTGATGAGGGTTTTCAGTTAAGGTACATGTTGGGTACATGGTTGAGACAAGTAGTTTGTGACTTGGCACATACATCAGGTGTATAGTTGATGATGTTGGTACATATTGATGAGTCATAGTTGATGAGTAGTTGACACATGATTGGTACATACTTGGTACATGGTTGGATGCACTTGTTCATGGTACAAGTTGATGACAGGTTGTTTGGTATAGGTTCGTGCATGGTTGATGCACTTGTTTATGGTACAGGTTGATTACATGTTGAGGTATAGGTTGATGCATGGTTTGGGTTTATTGGTACAGGTTTGCAACGGTATATCTCACAGTGATAGTGTGACAGTGGTTCCATCATTCTACTTCTACTTCAAGGTGGTTGGACGGGGAAAGGACAGGTGGTTGTAGCCACATTCTGGTTGTAGCCAGAGAACATAGGGGGTTGTAGCCTCCTTCTGGTTGTAGCTATAGAATAGGGGAGTTGGAGGCTACAACCCCCTATTCTATAGCTANCCTTAGGTTGTAGCCTTAGAAACAAGGGGGTTGGAGCCTCCTTCTAGTTGCAACTGGAAAACAAAGGAAGTTGGTGCTTCCAATGAATGTAATTCTTCAAGACATATAATAAAAATCATTATGTGGTCTCCCACTTTGGGTTTCCATGTAAAACACTGGTGTACTGTGTATGTGTATGATTGTTCATTTGTTCATTACTTATTTACTCTGCAGTTATTGGATGATAATGTTACATTGATATAACACTTGGATTATATGGTTAAAAAGGATTAAATTGCTCTATTACTGATTCACCCCCCCTCTCAGTAATCCAATAGCTCTGTCATGTTAGAAACTTTGTTTCCAAAGGGTAGTACAACATCAAGGTAAAAACCTTGTTCATTCTTCAGGTCGGCTTGGAAATACTCATGGAATGCATGTACCCTCGAGCCAAAAGAAACCATGTTTTTTGAAATTTCCCAAGTCTCTATGATATGTGCCATTCTTTTCTTAATATTTCTCTCCATGTAACTCTTGTATGATGTAAGTAAGCTTGAGGATCCTTTTAATTTAGCAGCGGGTGTGATGGGTCCAACAATTGTCAAAGGGATTGAAAGAAGTGGAAGAGGCATGAAAGTGTCTTCCAGTTCCTTGATCCTTTCTTTTAACTTCGTGATTTTAGCTTAAATACCTCCAATGGACTCACCCAGTGCATCACTCATTTCTCTATGAATTATAGAAATATGGGAAGGTCGCATATCTCTTAGGTCAACCTTTGAACAATATTTTCCTTTCTTATTCTTCAAATCACTTTTCTCAATAATTAATTTCTTGGATTCCCTGTCAAAAACAACACTCTGAAAAGAAAATGACTCTTCGTCATTGAAGGTCTCATTCTTAATGATTCCCAATGATGGATTCTAGTGAGTCGTGTTCCCTAACTGATCCAGTGGGGGAAAATGTTTCTCGATGTCTTCCTCGAGCTCCATATCTTCAAGGGAGAAGCTATTGATTTCACTCTCTATGTGTTGGTCTTCTTCCTCTTGCACAACGTTTTTCCTCTTTTTTATTAGAGGAAGCTTGTAACGTCCCTAGCCATCAACAGGTCGAGCAACATTACCAACACAACCTTAACTTAGACTTTAAATCTCTAATACCCATTTGTAACATCCCCATCCATCAACCCCACTGTCGAGCAACGCTACTATGCGGAACATTCCCATAAATTTATATATAACATGCATATTAAATCAAATTAACTCATTTAACATAGAGTTACTGCCATCATATAGACTTAAATAGAATTAACAATAAATATCATTGCAATGGAATACATGATAATATTACAAGCATCATAGACATGCATTTTAATTGAAATTAAAAACATAATGATACTTATCTTTGAAACTGTAGTAACTCCACCAACTACGTGCAGACCTTCCATGAACCTCCCATCCTTAGACCATGCTGCTCATCATGCTAAGCAGTGGGTCACCCCCGATCTGGGACTAAGCTCCACCCAAGGCAAGGGAATCCTAGACTAGGCTGAGGATACATGAAAACTGCATAGTGCAACCAGAAGGATTCTCTCTAGGAGCCCTCTTATGCTCACTACTCACAGACTCTCACTCCCCACATGTATGTTCCACCCAAGAGTATACACCTTCATAATCACAGTCCATCGGTGCTTCATCTCCCTCTCTGGGTCTCAAAAATAGGCCAGATCAGGAATTATCAGAGATTTGTAGCTGGTGTTGGACTCTCTCTGGGAGAAAGCCACTTCCCAACAGACCCTCTCACCTGGAGAGAGCTTCTCACAGGCCTGAAAACCTACCCCTTCTACCACGGGCCTAACAACCCGCTTCTTCAGCACACTCCTCAACTCGGCTCCAGCCAGTTGAGGACAACAACAATGGTTCAACACTCATTCCCACATGGATGACATTAGCAACAGCACATGAGCATGGCACCACAGGCAACAACAACCCACGCTAAAACACGACACGGCTAAGGCGATTACCTAGGTGTCGGGTTCCTCAGAAGACACACAATGTCTCACGGATTACTAGTTTCAGGATGCGTGACTATGAAGAGGTCAAACATGTTAGACGATGGATCATTCCACAGGTTTTTCCCACTGGTTTTCAAGGTGCGTGACCAGAGAAAAAAATGCAGAGGTCAATTCTCCTGGTTTCAAGTTCCGACTGTGGATAGAAGAATGGACAGGAAAAACCGCTAACTCAAAGGAGGATGGTAGAATGACTCACAGGTTACTCGTTCCAGGGTTCCTAGTGGATTTCCACGTTCACAGTTAGAAAGTGGTTGGATAATCGCCAGACTCTACAGAACGAACCCCCAACATGGCTCAGCTCATCATCTTTTAATTCATGCGCCCAGGTTGACACTTGTCTTCCTGGAGCTGCATGCACTACATTTGGATTCGTTCCCCTTTCCCAGGAACTTAGGACAACACTCATCAATTGTCCACCTTAGCCTTTAGGAAATAATAATAAATTATTATCCCCTTTAGAGGTAAGCCCCCTAGCTTAGCCCCTAGTCCCACACACTTAGCCTTCTCCCTTAGCCAACCTTGTGGAAGCTTAGTCCCCCATCACTCTTTCTTCATGGTTGGTCTACACGTGGCGATGTTTATATTTTATTAATGATCTCATAATTACATATATGAAATCAGACTCCTGGCCTTCAACACTTAGGCTCTCCGGCCTAGTAACACATAATCCCACCAGCTTATCAACACTCAGCTCACCAGCCTATAAAAAAAATTTACAATTTATAAATACAACAGGGGCTTGTTCTTAGGGATGTTACAATCCCCTCCCCTTATTTTTGCACTATCCTCAGTGCAACTCTTTACACAACATCAACAAGATTTCCAAAATCTTCAAAAAGATGCGAGTATTCTGCTCGCATAGCATCCTCATGCTCCCATGTTGCGTCCTCGTGACCGTACCAGGTCCACTGGACATTTACAAGCCCTATGGCTTGATTCCAAAGTTGTTTTCTCTTCTGGTCCAATATGCGCACCGGATGCACTCGTAAGACACCTTCTTGCTCCACCTGAATCACATTCCAATCGATTACATGATTAGCATAAGGTATATATATTTCTTAAGCAATGAAATATGAAACACGTTATGTACCATCATGGATGCAAGCAATGCAAGCATATATGCAATATATATCTATATGTATATACAGACAATTTTAATAACATTATAACCTGTATACAAGATACACAACATACAATAAATAGAGAATTGTACTTATATTTTGATTGAGAAGACTTCCATATCACATGGTCTAGACCAAGGTACCAAACCTCAGCAACACTCCAACCAATGGTCTCTCATTCCCCACATTCCTGTCCCACCCCAGGAGTGTACACCTTCATGGTCACAAAGTCCATCGACTGCTACACCTCCCTTTCCTTGGGCTTCGGAAACAGGTCGGCTCAGGAAGTCTCAGAGCACTATGGCTCCCGGAGTTCCAACTACCCTCAAAGGTTTCCAATCATCAACTTCCCTGAGCTACTCTTTGTAGTCAACATTCTAACTTTAATCAACATCATCTCATCTGCATCACCCACATGCAGTTATCATGAGAAACATAAAAGAATTCATTTAGGAACTCTGACTTAGTTCAAAAAGGAATTCAACCTTTTCCCCAAAACATGAAATTCCATTTCATAATTCATCTTGGTTGTTGCCATATTATGAATGCATCCATCTTTGTGGTTTTCCATGGGCACCAAATTGCATACCATTTTTCCCATAATGCTTCCTCTTGCACACATCCAACAAATTGTTAGTATTTGTCGTACATCATAATTCAATATGTAAAACACATTATGCAATGATCTTAGAATTTCCTGCACCTGGCAATTCAATCACAATTACCAAACAACTTAACCAAATAGAATGACTCATCATTGTATGCATATGCATGTTCATAATTAATAACAGTAAGTTTATTATTTCAATTTTCTGAACATAAATTTTTTGTAGTCTCTATTCCTCTAACTACCTAGCTTGCAACTTTCCTGTTGCAATGTTTAACAGTTCCTGAAATGTTCTCAACTTCATGAGTTAGAAACATTTCAGCCATTAGTATAATATTTCCATGCAATAATATATATGCATGTACTTACAAACACATTCAATCAATGCATTTAGTATACAAGTCTATCACTTACTATGCATGAGTACAATTGTCAATGCATAATTAATCAGTGCACCTTGCCTTGAATTACATAATTCTCTTGATCTCAGTCATGTATCTCACCACCTGTGAGTTGGAATTCTGGCCAATGTGTTGACACATTCTCCACACACTTCCTATTGTCTTCCCAATTAGTTGGATGTCTTCCTTTTCGACCTGAACACTACACCAAGAATATAATTTTGTGGTGTTCATTAGTGTTAGCAAAAAGGTTGCAGCCCAAGATTTATTTAAAAGTAGGAATCTTTTACTACATGTGTGTCTCATAACCTTTCCATATCCATACCTTGCCATATCCAACCAGGTCCTGGTCTCATACATGACTAGCTTACTGGCATTTATTCCTATAACCAGTTCTTATCTTTAATTCTTTGGTTATTACCCCATAACCAAATTAACATGACATTCTACTATGTCAGTGTGTGCATTCAAAAGATAAAAAAAATTGAATTAATACAGGCCTCCAGCCTTTACCACATCCAGTGGTATGCATTCAATAATATAATCATGTGATTTTATAAAATAACTATGGATAAGGAAATTCTTACCTAAATTTCCTTTCGTCAATTATGAAAAAAGAGTAATACAAACTCATACCTCCATGACTTCCATTAATAAATTTTATACTACCTGAAAGTCTGATGGGAGTAGAATATTTCATGCTTCTTTTATCAAACTTATAACCATCAATTAATCTCTTTGTTGCTTCACTCCTTATGCAAATACATCACCAACAACACTTGCAAACATGCAAGCATTCTTTCCTCTAGCTGACCCAACAAGCCATAACATTCTTGCTGCCACAGAAATTGCAGCAACTTCTTTCCCGTGTGCAACTTTTCCTTGTTGATCCTAGAAGTCTTCAATTCTTCCCAGATTCCTGAGTCTTCTTGTCCTCTCATTGTAGTCACTGTACATGACTATTTCTACCCTGAGCACTTTCGACACAGTGCCCCTACTTCAATAAGGTCCACTGACCTCCCGGTCAAAGGATCTTTCAATCTTATGAATTGAATTGACTCTTCGGGCTCGTGATTGAACCCAAAACAATTATACACAGGCCCCCTTTTCTCCTGTGTGCAGGTCCTGATAGAACTGTGGGGTTATTCCTAGGCGCTTCCAAAACTCCAAGTTTTAGGTGCTAGCCCCTTTTTCATTAGCCCTTTCCTTCATAATGTTGGACAACTGAGAAGGGGGGTGAATCATTTGTTACTGTGCTTAAACAATTTTTCTTACGTTAAACTCCTTACAATTCACCTCATGACAATCACAACACTGCAGGGAAGTAAGCATTAAGTCATTCAACATCAATCACATACATTAAATACATAGAGACAAATCTTTCCTGAGGAAACCCATAAAGGGTAAAAACCTCTTCTTCTTTATATGATAAGTAATCTTTACATTTTTTACATTATCATACTTATGAGCTCCAACTCATTTTGAGGCTACAACCTCTGTTTTGCAAGCTGCAACTTGTTGAGAGCACCAACTCTTATTTTTCTCTAGCACCCACTAGAAGGAAGCAACAACTTCCTAAGTGTTCCAGCACCAACTAGATGGAATCACCAATTTCCAGTCACACAAGCACCAACCTGTATAACAGAGAACAATAGTTCTCCCTTGCACCACCCTGCCACCCTGGTTTCTCTGGCTGCAACCAGATGGAAGCAACAACTCCCTGTGTTCAAGCTCCGACTTGAAACTTAAAGGACAAAAATCCTCCCTAGCACCTCCCTACCCCCCTGAGATATAATTCTTTGCTACAGAAACTTATTACAGTGATATAATGTTCATCAATGGTTTACCGGTCTCATCACTGTTCTACTACACTACCCTGCTCTACCTACATCAATGTCTTCCTGCTTGCATCCTCTTGAGATTTCTAATCTTCTCCTCTATATCTGCATGCACACCTCGGCTTTCTCTTCCTCTCACAGATATGCATCTCTATTATTTTCTTATTCTATGCTTCAGCTCCTGCACATCATGCTTCTACACGCATGGATCACTCCCCAACGCCCAACCGTACTCTATGAGCTACGCCACATATATACCCTTCTGGTCCTTTACCTAGATGATTTCTCTCTACATTCCCAAAAGTCTCTCCTAGAGAACTCAATATCTTCTCTTTTGTGCATGACACATCATGCCAACACCTGTCCTAATCATCACAGCAACTCTTCATCTTCCCTGGCAATTTCGCTGATGCGTTCATCATCACTATGCGTTATTCTAATATTCCTTAGCCTCTCTAGTAGTCGAGACTCTTCGTCTTCATTGTTGAACACTCTAAAGCTACTCCAGTTGATAAGCCGAAACCATCAGTGGTCTCTAACAGTTACACCAGAGAGAGAACTTGCATGAGCTCCTCCCTTCGCGCCTTTTCCCTTTCTGAGAAAAACTTCACAATGCACGCTAGCTCTTCTGGATAAGCCACTTCCTTTCATGTGACCGTTGTCCATGACCAAGGGCTTGTTTAAAACGTATTTCTCGTATCGCGAATTCTTGTTGCAAGGTATCTCGACTCTCCAAGTCGCGATCTCCAAAATCTCAAAAAGGAGCTTCGCTGGACTGGCTCCTTCCCTTCTCGTGACCACTGGCTGTGACCAAGCACTTATCCATAAAGATCTTTTGTAATTCACAACTTGTGAATCTGGAGATGAGGCATCTTGACTCTCCAATTCGTGATATTTGAAACTTCGAAATGGAGCTAGATCAACAGTTCACTCTTTCTCTTGATCAACGACTCAGATTGAATCGTTGTTTTGTGTTTCGTGATTTCGACAATATTGTGGTGAGACTTCACGACTCTCCATATAATGATCTTTTAAATGGAGCTTAGATGTTAGTGCCTTCCTCCAACTCTCGATGATGTGGTCACAACCTATGACCACTCGCTAATCATTTGAGCACTTCACTCTTCAGATCAACGGTCAACGATCTGTGGTGATCGGGCGGTTATCCTCTATCCCGAAACTTCAGTTTTCGAGACTTTGGGGGAGAGTTGATGCTAAAACTCCCGAAACTAAATTCTTGGAATGATGTCACTCGATGACATGTCATGACCTAAGTGGTTTCCACATGTCACTCATATTCGTGATTTTCACGTTCCTGAAATGTCGAATCAACTTGACACTTGTAGATGTCTGGTCGTGCCAAGTGTCATTGTTGACGTAAGATACCACCTTTCCTTTCTAACATGGTCTGTCATGATCTACCTCCTGGATCTAATGGCCTAGATTAGATCTTGATCCAACGGCTCAGATCATATTGTGATTTTGCATTTTGCGAGTTGGAAGGTTAGAGCACCTCATGCCTTTGACCTTTTAGTTAGCGAAATACCAATCGCTCGCCACGTGTCCCTCTTGGATCAACGGTCAAGATCTTATCATGATTTTTCCACTTCAGGAGCCTTCTTCATGCCTGATCAATGATCCACGATATCCCTTTGATCAACGACTCAGATTAATTCACGATTTCACATATCGGGAGTTTGAGAGGTTAGGGCACTCCTTCCTTTGACCTCTCAATCAATGAAATGATGATCTGTAACCACGTGCCCTTCCCGAAGATGAATGGTCCTCTTGCTTTTAGGATTTTGTAAGCCTGCTTCTCCTTGCACTATAAAGAATGTGCAGGTTCTCCTGTATCCAACGACAGTCGGACCCCATGCTTGGATCTAACGCCCGAGATCTATTCTCATCTACTGCAAACTACTCCTCTCTAAATTTAGATATGATGGTCATCAGGGATTCTGAATGAGATCCAACGTTCACTTTTGATATTCACAGTTGATCTTTAAATTGCCATGCCATCATTGCTCTGTTGATCATTCTGATCTTTGCCATCAATGACAAACACACATACTCTGCCTCTGTCTGAAACCATGCCAACAATCTCCCCCTTTGGCATTGATGGAAACCTTGATTGGCTACTCTATTTTGCTTAGACCTCGATCTCCATCCTTAGCATACAATCATGTTGTTCTTCTCCCCCTTTGACATCAATGTCAAAGAAAACATGCTCCCCTTGAGTTGGTGCAGTATTCATCGGAGGTATCAGA